>JAULUF010000063.1:440000-462500 GCA_031834385.1 Semotilus atromaculatus
GAGGAGAGGAGAGGAGAGGAGATGAGAGGAGAGGAGAGGAGGAGAGGAGGAGAGGAGAGGAGAGGAGAGGAGAGGAGGAGAGGAGAGGAGAGGAGAGGAGAGGAGGAGAGGAGATGAGGAGAGGAGAGGAGAGGAGAGGAGAGGAGAGGAGTTGAGAGGAGATGAGATGAGATGAGATGAGATGAGATGAGATGAGATGAGATGAGGAGAGGAGAGAATCATGGGAATCTGAGTGTCACTGATGACTCGACTCAAACCCTCAGTGAACGAGACCCTCACAAACATGATTCAGACACACAGATCATTACTTATTCATGAGGGCAGACAGAGCCCCCCCCCCCCCCCCCCGGATCCGCCCCTGCTATCATCCATCCATCTATGATTCTTTTGTACATCTCTGATCATCAATTTAAATTAATCATATTTTGAACTCCTATGACTTACAGTACATAAGTCAATAAAGCAAACCTTATAAATACAAATACTAATCTAAATACTAATATTATGTATACAATTAATATTAATGGCGTGAGCAGACCCTGATCAGCGTCTCTCTCTCTCTCTCTCTTGGTCATGAAACGAGATATTATGTATAACGTGTTGCAGATGTTAATGTTCATCTGGCAAAATAAACAAAGTCGCTGCATATTTTTCTATAATTTCTGCGTTTACTGAGGAGAAAGCAGTGTGGTTTTGTGCATGAACAGAACCTAATTTTCTTTCACTGTAATTTTATTAATTTGACACAAATGTTTATATCTTGGTTTTTATATCCAGACTCCGGCTCAATGTTTATGCGAGTTATAATTGCGAAATGTGCTTGTTCTTCAGAGGTTAGGTTAACATCCTAATTAAGACCAATTTGATTTCTACAATAAACAGAAAGTTGAAATTGAGCAATGAGACGCGTGACGGGACCGTGAACCGCTCCGCTCAAACCCATGAACTTCACTGAATAAACCGGACTATCAACTCTCAGCATACTGAAAGTTAATTAACAATTTGTTAATTGAATAGAGGGCCTATAATTGTTGCATTACTAGCATAAACATAATTTTCTTCAAATATTATTAAAGCGTTTTTTGTTGCACCTATTAGAGATTCTTGTCTGTGAGTTAATTTCATTATGCTAATGAGCTCTCTTCCTCTCAGAACCTTCGCTTTGATCCGTGTTAATTGTCGTGATCTTCAAAGACAAAGTCACCACTTACTTTAAATGAATTTAAAAAATTTTTAGGGAATCTTATGGAAATGAGGAAGAAGTAATTAAATTTTTATGATGCGTCTCGGTATTTTTAAGCGTATGGTACTGAAGTGGTTTCGTTTCAACATTTAACAGGGGAAAACTGAGAAACGAGAAAGAGCCGGGTGCAAAAAAACTGTTCAGATGCTAAAGATTAAAGCAGCTGTGAATCCAAGACTTAATTTGTACTGATAAACTTTAGTCTTTAATATGCTCTTTTGTGTTTGCAGAATGAAATCGTCACGTCAGAGCTGGAGAAAAGAAACTTTCCCTTCTTTTCTCTCGATCACCTTCTGAACTCGGTTTCAGATTCTTCATTTCCTGCAAAACAATGATTTACGTCCAGAAGACCTCCAGAAGCAGACATCAACTCTCTGACAAATAAAGACTCCAGGCAGAACTTGAGGGTCTCTGAAACCATTGAAGTTTCACAAACAATGTTTGAACCTTGAATTCTTTGTATTAGTTAGGAATCCTGAGGAGGTAAAGGAGACAGCAATACCTGCACTACACACACACATCTAAACATACATCTAAACATACACTGCGTGTGTAAACGACTCCTGAAGAGCAGCTGGCCGGATTAACTCATCATCACACTTTGGTATCTGAATCTAAATTAACAAAACATGTGCTCAATGTGCTCAAACTGCAGTTTAGTGGTTGAAAGTCGTCACGAAAGGGAAGTTGTGCTGGTCTTTTCTCCTCTATTGTGTCGTTTATCGAGTGAAGCGCTTCTGGAACAAGAACACATGTGAGCGGGGCTAGATTGTGTCTGTGGGGAGTTGATTGGATGATTGGATGGTTGTGGTTTGCTATTGGCTGATCTCATGTGAGTGACAGGTTTAGCCCCGCCCTCGTCATCAGAGAAGAGAAGAGATGCTGCAAGAGGAATTTATTCTCATTCAAGATTAATGTGTAATAAAGCTGTTTGTGAATGTAAAAGCTCTGCAAAGTTTCAAAGATCAAAGTGCAGATAAATTTAGTTTTCGTTTCCTGAAAGAAAGAAGTGATTGTGAACGGAAACGAGTCGTCAGTCATTCAGTCTCACTTCCTGCTGATCCTGTAGGTCTGTAACTCATTTGGATACTGGCAGCCTGTGGTCCTGATTGGCTGAGCAGCGTCTCTTAGCTCCGCCCTCAAACACTGTAGTGTCTCTGAGACTGAAGAGTTTGTTCGTGTTGTTCGTGTCGAGAAGACGCTGTTTTCTGCTGACAAAGAAAATCCACTGTGATGAGACTGCCGGATGGAAACGTCAAGATGCACATAAAAAAACGTGTGCGCTTGTTTGAGTCGGATACATTTTTTATCCAATAAGAAAACGTGATACGATGCGCAACAAAAAATAATCATGTGACTTTGCACGATGGAACAAGTGGGACGGCATAACTGGACTAACCAGAGGACCAATATGTGAATATGAGTGTGTGTGTGTGTGTGTGTGTGTGTAACACAGGTGTAGTGGGTCGGATGGATTACTGTTAAACCCACATAAAGCTTCTTACATGCTGGATCAACCTCTTCATTCAAGTGCCTGAGATACTGAACAGATGTGCAGGTAGATTGTGTGTGTGTGTGTGTGTGTGTGTGTGCGTGTGCGTGTGCGTGTGCGCGTGAGTGTGTGTGTGTGTGTGTGTGTGTGTGTGTGTGTGCGTGTGCGTGTGCGTGCGTGTGTGTGGAGTAAAAGTGTCATTACCCTTTAGATAGGTGGGTCACTGAAGGTCCACTCTGGAAACACAGCTGGTTTGATTTATTTCTTTATTCCCGGTGTTCCGAGTTGGTCCGGCTCCCACTCCAGCGCCTGGACACAGAAACACTGCAGATGTTCATGGATTAGACACAACGCTGTATGTGTTGTGTAATCAGAGTTAAACTATACACCCGTGTTTCACATGTACTGGGGAATCAAATGTGGATTCAAAGTTAGATTCTTATTTTAATCCTTAAGGTAAATTAAATCTGAATTTAGAATCTGATTCTAATTCTAATTTGGAATCTGATGCATATTTTATTTATTATTTTGATTTTGATTGATTTTGCATATTCCAGTTGTGTTTCTAATTTGGATTCACATTCCAATGTTGATTCTGATGTTATTACTTCATCAAATGTATGTATCTCGATTCTGATTTTGGATTAGGTTGAGTGTAATAATCCAATGAAATATAATCATTCAGTTTAATAGGAATAATGTGCAGAAATGCAAAGCATGTTTCCTGTGTTTTGATTTATATAATTTGATATCTTATCAAATAGCTTAATTCTAAATTTATGTGAGATTTATCAAATGAGAAACAGATGTGAACAGTTTCAACTCCAGTTTCACTTCTGTCGACAAAAACAAACTGTAAAGAAAGTATCCCGTGTTTGAGGAGAGCATGTAAGGGTTTAGACAGAAACATTCAAAGACAGACCCAATTCGGTAACACTTTATAATAACTGCACGCTATTAATCATTAGTTAAGCATGAGTAAACAGTTCATTCTTAATTAATAAAGCATTAATAGACATTAATAAGCAGTTTATAAATACAGTTATAAATGTTTTTTTTCCTGATTTACAAGCATATCTGTAATGTGTTTAATAATTGTATTTTCATACTTTCTTAATGATCAATTAATAATTTCTAAATGAAGTATTGCATTATTTACAAACCAGTTATTTAAGAGTTGTCAGTGATTCGTAAGATCACTTAGAAAGTGTAAGTAAATGGAGTAAAATCAGGTAGTTATAAAGCATTTAGTAGTGGTCAGTTAACTATATTTGTGAGCTCATCTAAAGTGAGGACTATTCATGCCTTGTAAAACATTTATAAATGAGATTTAAAGGCTCATTTATCTTCAAAACAGAAAAATGAAACAAACACAACACAGTGAAACAACACAAATCTCCTTTGTAAATGCTTTACAAAGCATGAATAGTCCTCACTTTAGATGAGCTCACAGAAATAGTTAACTGACCACTACTAAATGCTTTATAACTACCCGAATTAACCCTGAATTACAGTATAAATACATGGTAAAAAAGCATATATTAACACATTAAGTAACTATTACTATATGTCTGAATAATAAGATGTATGAATGTACATTTAAATAGTTTATTAATCATTTACTTACACTTTCTAAGTAATCGTATGAACCCCTGACACCTCTTAAATAAATGTTTTATAAATAATGCAATACATCATTTAGAAATGATAAATTGATCATGAATAAAGTATGAAAATACAATTATTAAACACATTATATATATGCTTTCAAATCAAGAATAAAGCATTTATAGCTGTAGTTATAAACTTCTTATTAATGTCTATTAATGCTTTATAAATGATGAATTAACTGTTTACTAATGCTTAACTAATGATTAATAGTGTGCAGTTATTATAAAGTGTTACCAACAATTCATACAAACTAAATCCAAAACAAATTCACAAAAAAAACAGCATAAACCAGTTTAAGGTGTTTATATGGATTAGCAGGTCACAGAAAACACCACAACACACCAGCACACACACCAGAACACACACTACAACACACACCACAACACACACCACAACACACCAGAACACACACCACAGAAAACACACCACAACACACACCAGAACACACACCACAACACACACCAGAACACACACCACAGAAAACACACCACAACACACACCAGAACACACACCACAACACACACCAGAACACACACCACAACACACACCAGAACACACACCACAACACACACCACAACACACACCACAACACACACCACAACACACACCAGAACACACACCAGAACACACACCACAACACACACCAGAACACACACCACAACACACACCAGAACACACACCAGAACACACACCAGAACACACACCACACCACACACCAGAACACACACCACAACACACACCAGAACACACACCACAACACACACCAGAACACACACCACACCACACAGGTTTATATCAGTTAGCTGCATCTCCTTCAGTCACTCTCACAGAAATATACATCTGTACATGAAGCACAGATAAATAAATAAAAAGCTACAAGAACCTCCAAGATAATTGAAATAGAGAGAGAGAGAGAGAGAGAGAGAGAGAGAGAGAGAGAGAGACTATGAGTATGTGTGGAGGTGGCAGGTATGATTAAAACCGCTGTGATTTATGGGAAGGTGGACTGGAGTCGTCAGGCTTTACGCTCTGATGCCCTGCACACATAAACTCATCTCTCTCTCTCACTCACACACACACACACACACACACACACACACGCACACACACACATTACCCCCCCACACACACCTCTGTCTTTCCCAGTCATGTTCAGATGTTTACACCGAGCACTTCTGCATTCAAACCTCACTATAATGACACACAATCTAACAATGTACAGCATCCCACAATACACCTCTCTCTCTCTGTCTCTGTCTCTCTCTCTCTCTCTCTCTGTCTCTCTCTCTCTCTCTCTGTCTCTCTCTCTCTCTCTCTCTCTCTCTCTCTGTCTCTCTCTCTGTCTCTCTCTCTCTGTGTGTCTCTCTCTCTGTCTCTTTGTGTCTCTTTGTGTGTGTCTCTCACTCTCGTTCTCTCAAACACACAGAGACAAATGGTCACATGGTGTAACTAGGATGTATGGATGGAATTGGCATAATACAGTAATATAAACAGGGGTGTAACGTTACACAGAAGTCACGGTTCGGTACGTTCCTTGGTTTTGTGGTCACGGTTTGAAACGAAAAAAAAAAAATCCCCAAAACTATGTTTCTTTTCATTTATTTTAAACAGACAGTTTTGCAGATTCCAGTGTGTTCCTCCTAGCAGCAGATTCCCCCTGAGGGAGTCGCAGGAACGCCTCCTCTACTGAGTTACACTGAATTCAATTCAGTTCACATTTATTTGTATAGCGCTCTCAACAACACACATCGTTTCAAAGCAGCTTTACAGAAAATGCATGAGTCCACATTGCAATTTACAGTGATCTGTTATCAGAGGAAACTGTCTAAGTTATGCATTTCAGAAATGTACATATACAAATCACAGTTAGCTAAACATTTATTAATTTAAACAATGTATTAATTTAAGGCAGAAACAATGAGCTCATCAAAGTAATTAATTATGAATACATTATGAATAAATGTAGCATTGGTGCATCTTCCTACAAAACTAAAAAGTACTAAATAAATAGAATAATGAAAAATAAAAACTAAGAGATTAGTGTTTGCTGTTTATCCATAAAATGAGTCCTGTCCTCCGAACTAGAAGTGAACTATGAACAAGCAGCTCAAGCATCAATAAACACACTCCTTAAACACACTCCTTAAACACACGTAAACACACTCCTTAAACACACTCCTTAAACACACGTAAACACACTCCTTAAATACACTCCTTAAACACACTCCTTAAACACACGTAAACACACTCCTTAAACACACTCCTTAAACACACGTAAACACACTCCTTAAACACACTTAAACACACTCCTTAAACACACTTAAACACTCCTTAAACACACTCCTCAAATACACTCCTTAAACACACTTAAACACACTCCTTAAACACACGTAAAGACACTCCTTAAACACACTCCTTAAACACACGTAAACACACTCCTTAAACACACTCCTTAAACACACTTAAACACACTCCTTAAACACACTCCTTAAACACACTCCTTAAACACACTTAAACACACTCCTTAAACACACTCCTTAAACACACTTAAACACACTCCTTAAACACACTCCTTAAACACACGTAAACACACTCCTTAAACACACTCCTTAAACACACTCCTTAAACACACGTAAACACACTCCTTAAACACACTCCTTAAACACACGTAAATACACTCCTTAAACACACTCCTTAAACACACTCCTTAAACACACTCCTTAAACACACTCCTTAAACACACTACTTAAACACACGTAAACACACTCCTTAAACACACTCCTTAAACACACGTAAACACACTCCTTAAACACACTCCTTAAATACACTCCTTAAATACACTCCTTAAACACACTTAAACACACTCCTTAAACAAACTTAAACACACTCCTTAAACACACTCCTTAAACACACTTAAACACACTCCTTAAACACACTCCTTAAACACACTACTTAAACACACTCCTTAAACACACTTAAACACACTCCTTAAACACACTTAAACACACTCCTTAAACACACTCCTTAAACACACTCCTTAAACACACGTAAACACACTCCTTAAACACACACGTAAACACACTCCTTAAAGACACTCCTTAAACACACTCCTTAAACACACTACTTAAACACACGTAAACACACTCCTTAAACACACGTAAACACACTCCTTAAACACACGTAAACACACTCCTTAAACACACTCCTTAAACACACGTAAACACACTCCTTAAACACACTCCTTGAATACGTTAACACACTCCTTAAACACACGTAAACACACTCCTTAAACACACTTAAACACACTCCTTAAACACACGTAAACACACTCCTTAAACACACTTAAACACACGTAAACACACTCCTTAAACACACTTAAACACACTTAAACACACTCCTTAAACACAATCCTTAAACACACTTAAACACACTCCTTAAACACACCCCTTAAACACACTCCTTAAACACACTTAAACACACTTCTTAAACACACTACTTAAACACACTCCTTAAACACACTCCTTAAACACACCTCTTAAACACACCCCTTAAACACACTTCTTAAACACACTCCTTATGCCGAGTTCAGACTGCACGATTTTCAAAGTAGTCGGGTCACTGTTCTTTTCACACTGCATGACTATCTTGTCCAGCATTCAGTCGCTGCTGTGTTCACACTGAATGATGGATCGGCGACAGGAGGTTTCACACCGCATGACTTTACAAGAGGAAGAATCGTTGACAACTTCTGTCTGGTCCTCAAACTACGTTTCACAACCAAACACACGCGAGAAGTGATAAGAAAATAACGCAAGATCACGCGTGCGTGAGACCGGAGTTCTCGCGCGAGACTCAAATTGTTATTAAAAATTATAGCCTGCAAGAAGCTTGCGATCCCAATCTGTGAGCTGATTTGCAGCGAAAAGGAGAAAAAAATAAGATTATGCAGGAGGAAATGGTTTGGAAGACGAGATCAACTTGCTGAGCTCTGAGCAAGGATTGTGTGTTCTACAAAAAGAGTTGGGGGTAAAGAAATAATTTTGCAATGTGCTGCTGGTCAAGCAATATGTAGACTACTTTGTTTCTGTTTGATATAATTGTAAATATATCTATTAAAATACTGATATTCTGGTCTATAACTCCTCCCCGAACTCCCCGCTGCTCTGTATCTTGCTCTCTCATTGGCTGTTGGTCTTCACTGATGTAGTTTTCAGTCAGAACACTTTCACACATTAGGATTTTGAATCGCCAACAGGTCCAGATGTTTGGTATGCCAAATATCTCACGGGCGTCGGCGACTCGTCTGTGATTCTCTCAGATCGTGTCTTTGCTCATTCACACTGCATGATTGTCACTCGCGTGAACGAGCACCGATTTGCCTGTGATTTCGAGCATTTGTCGGCGAGCCAAAATCGGGGCTAAAATCGTGCAGTTTGAACTCGGCATTAAACACACTTAAACACACTCTTTAAACACACTCCTTAAACACACTCCACCACTCACGTCTGTCCATCAAGAATGAGCTTCAGCCGATTCACTGACAGTGACATTCATTTATACCGTGAGACTCAAACAGAGACAGAAATAAACTGATAAATCTCCTGATTCACTTACAGCATCAATTGATTTCCTTTAAAATTGCATTTTTTTGGGGGAAAAACTGTAATACAGCTCAAATGAAGCTAAAGCAGAGAGGAAGAGGCAGAGCTAATGACAAATAAACGGATAAAAGCAGAGCCGGAGAAAAAAGGGCATTTATCTGGAGTCACATGTATAAACAGAGATGGTTTCCAGTCCATCACAACACCGGCTCTGGGCCCACACTACAGGGTCCTTCTGTTATTCTGGGATTGAACTTTATTCTGGGAATGAGCTTTATTCTGGGTTTGAACTTTATTCTGGGATTGAACTTTATTCTGGGATTGAGCTTTATTCTGAGATTGAGCTTTATTTTGGGATTTAACTTTATTCTGGGATTGAACTATTCTGGGATTGAGCTTTATTCTGGGATTGAGCTTTATTCTGGGATTTAATTTTATTCTGGGATTAAGCTTTAATCTGGGATTTAGCTTTATTCTGGGATTGAGTTTTATTCTGGGATTGAGTTTTATTCTGGGATTTAACTTTATTCGGGTATTGAACTTTATTCTGGAATTTAACTGTTCTGGGATTTAACTTCATTCTGGGATTTAATTTATTTCTGGGATTGAGCTTTATTCTGTAATTGAACTTTATTCTGGAATTGAGCTTTATTCTGGGATTGAGCTTTATTTTGGGATTGAACTTTATTTGTGGATTGAACTTTATTCTGGGATTGAGCTTTATTCTGGGATTGAACTATTCTTGGATTTAACTTTATTCTGGGATTGAGCTTTATTATGGGATTGAACTTTATTCTGGGATTGAACTATTCTGGGATTGAGCTTTATTCTGGGATTGAGCTTTATTCTGGGATTTAATTTTATTCTGGGATTAAGCTTTATTCTGGGATTTAGCTTTATTCTGGGATTGAGTTTTATTCTGGGATTGAGCTTTATTCTGGAATTTAACTGTTCTGGGATTTAACTTCATTCTGGGATTTAATTTATTTTTGGGATTGAGCTTTATTCTGTAATTGAACTTTATTCTGGAATTGAGCTTTATTCTGGGATTGAGCTTTATTTTGGGATTGAACTTTATTTGTGGATTGAACTTTATTCTGGGATTGAGCTTTATTCTGGGATTGAACTATTCTTGGATTTAACTTTATCCTGGGATTGAGCTTTATTCTGGGATTGAGCTCTATTCCATGATTGAGTTTTATTCTAGGATTGAGTTTAATTCTGGGATTGGACTTTATTTATTTATTTTATTTATTGTTTACTTTTGAATAGGGACAGATACAAAAAAAAACATAGATTATTACATAAGAATTGAACTATTTTGGGATTGAGCTCTATTCTGGGATTTACCTAATCTGGGATTGAGATCTATTCTGGGATTGAGCTCTATTCTGGGATTGGGCTTTATTCTGGGATTGAGTCCTATTCTGGGATTGAACTCTATTCTGGGACTGAACTACTCTGGGATTGAGATTTATTCTGGGATTGAGCTCTATTCTGGGATTGAGCTATATTCTGGGATTGAAATCTAGTCTAGGATTGAGCTTTATTCTGGGATTGAATTTTATTCTGGGATTGGATTTTATTCTGGGATTGAACTTTATTGTGTGACTGAGCTCTATTCTGGGATTGAACTAATCTGGGATTGAACACTATTCTATGATTTAACTTTATTCTGGGATTGAACTTTATTCTGGGATTGATCTTTATTCTGTGATTGAGCTCTATTATGGGATTGAGCTTTATTCTGGGATTTAACTATTCTGGGATTGAGCTCTATTCTGGGATTGAACTAATCTGGGATTGAACTTTTTTCTGGGATTTAACTTTATTCTGGGATTGAGCTTTATTCTGGGATTGAGCTCTATTATGGGATTGAGCTCTATTCTGGGATTGAACTTCATTCTGGGATTGAGCTTTATTCTGGGATTGGGATTGAACTTTATTCTGGGATTGAGCTTTATTCTGGGATTGAACTTTATTCTGGGATTGAACTATTCTGGGATTGAGCTTTATTCTGGGATTGAGCTTTATTCTGGGATTTAATTTTATTCTGGGATTAAGCTTTATTCTGGGATTTAGCTTTATTCTGGGATTGAGTTTTATTCTGGGATTGAGCTTTATTCTGGAATTTAACTGTTCTGGGATTTAACTTCATTCTGGGATTTAATTTATTTTTGGGATTGAGCTTTATTCTGTAATTGAACTTTATTCTGGAATTGAGCTTTATTCTGGGATTGAGCTTTATTTTGGGATTGAACTTTATTTGTGGATTGAACTTTATTCTGGGATTGAGCTTTATTCTGGGATTGAACTATTCTTGGATTTAACTTTATCCTGGGATTGAGCTCTATTCCATGATTGAGTTTTATTCTAGGATTGAGTTTAATTCTGGGATTGGACTTTATTCATTTATTTTATTTATTGTTTACTTTTGAATAGGGACAGATACAAAAAAAAACCATAGATTATTACATAAGAATTGAACTATTTTGGGATTGAGCTCTATTCTGGGATTTACCTAATCTGGGATTGAAATCTATTCTGGGATTGAGCTCTATTCTGGGATTGGGCTTTATTCTGGGATTGAGTCCTATTCTTGGATTGAGCTCTATTCTGGGACTGAACTACTCTGGGATTGAGATTTATTCTGGGATTGAGCTCTATTCTGGGAGTGAGCTATATTCTGGGATTGAAATCTAGTCTAGGATTGAGCTTTATTCTGGGATTGAATTTTATTCTGGGATTGGATTTTATTCTGGGATTGAACTTTATTGTGTGACTCAGCTCTATTCTGGGATTGAACTAATCTGGGATTGAACACTATTCTATGATTTAACTTTATTCTGGGATTGAACTTTATTCTGGGATTGATCTTTATTCTGTGATTGAGCTCTATTATGGGATTGAGCTTTATTCTGGGATTGAACTATTCTGGGATTGAGCTCTATTCTGGGATTGAACTAATCTGGGATTGAACTTTATTCTGGGATTGAACTTTATTCTGGGATTGAGCTTTATTCTGGGATTGAGCTCTATTATGGGATTGAGCTCTATTCTGGGATTAAACTTCATTCTGGGATTGAGCTTTATTCTGGGATTGGGATTGAACTTTATTCTGGGATTGAGCTTTATTCTGGGATTGAGATTTATTCTGGCATTGAGCTATATTGGGATTGAGCTTTATTCTGGGATTGAGAATTTGTCTATTATTAATAATTTCTGAAATATTCAGAGGCAAATTATTTTATTTTCTGAGTATGACTAGTTTATAAAAGCATTTGTTCAATGCCTGCACATTATAATGGCATGTTGTGGCCTCTAATGTGTGTGTTTCTGCTCAGGTGAACTCCTCAGAGGCTCAGGTGCTTCATTTAAACCTGAGACAGAGATACGCTGCATATTTCAGCAGAGAAATGACACTCGGCACAGAGATAATTAAATTTCCACTCATCCCAGCCACCTTTCCAGCCTTTATGGAGATTAATTATGTTCACCATACACATATACACACACTCGCATTCTTTCATACGAGCACACAAATAACACACACACACACACACACACACACACACACACACACACACGTGTTGTGATAGCAGCCATTACACTTGACTGGCTCCATGACCACAACACAAAGAGGCTTGTCTCTGTGATTCTTATCACACATGTTACTTATTCATTAATTTCAGGAGTTTATCAAGCATAAAGCTCACTGCGAGACTAACAGCACTGGGCCAAAGATAACACACAATGTACCTTCAGGTGATATTTAGACACAGACCGCCGTTTCATTGCGTGGATTGGGGAATATTAATAGCCTCGCACACCAACCATCCACAAAAAATAAAAGGAAACCTCCAGAAGACGGCGTGTCTTATCCAGTTTAGGGCTGTTGGACAGGTTTACTGTGTCTTTGACAGACAAAACTTACCCTTATAAAAATGGTAGTAAAGTTATAAAAGGTACAAAAAGGTAGGGCCGAGCATCTCCGTAAAACTTATAGAAAATAACCAAAACAATCCAAGGTTCTTGTTTAGTATAGTGGCTAGATTAATAAACAGACATCACTTGAACTGAATATTGCATTGCAGTTTAGTAGTAATGACATTATGACTTTCTCCTCACTGAGAAAATCGAAAGCATCAGGAATACAATTGTTAATGTACAACCTTTGACAGTGTTTTATGATTCAGCCTCAATTATCGCCCCTCAAGAACTTTACAACTATAGGACAGGAAGAGCTAAATAAACTTATCTTTGCATCTAAACTAATGTAGTAGACATGAAAGAGTTAATGTTTGGATTGTCATGTGATCATGGTGTGGGGTCACCGGATTACGTAGGAATGTGAATATTAGTCACCCGGTCACTGATTGAGATAGGGAGAGGGGGTGAGCAGGGACGATGTAGTTGACCATTAAACTTTGTACCATTAAGAAACTGTACAATAAATAATTGCTAGTAAAATGTATTTGATTCATCTATCACAAGTGCATGAAGTCCCTGTCTTAGTCTCTCAGCGGTTTCATAATTGGATTGAGTAGCCGCTATAACCAACAACATGTTTATTAGATCCAATACCCACTAAACTACTGAAAGAGTTGTTACCTGTAGCAGAAGAGCCTCTTCTCAATTGTATTAACTCATCTTTATCTTTAGGTTATGTTCCAAGGTCGTTCAAGCTGACAGTTTATGCCTTTCATAAAGAAATCACAATTAGATCCAAATGAATTACCAAATTACAGACCCATTTCAAATCTCCCATTTATGTCTAAAATACTAGTAAAAGTTGTGAAAGCTCAATTGTACTTCTTACTGCAAAAACAATGACATCTATAAAAAAATTCAGTCTGGATTCAGGCCCATCATAGCAAAGAAACTGCACTCGTTAAAATGACAAATGACTTACTTCTAGCTTCTGACCAAGGCTATATCTCTATACTAGTTTTACTTGATCTCAGTGCTGCGTTTGACACTATAGATCATAAAATACTCTTAGATTGACTAGAAAATTGCACTGGTATTCAGGGACAGGCATTACGGTGGTTTAGATCGTATCAGACCGTTACCAATTTGTCTATTTAACGGGGAAAAATCTAAGATAATGTCAGTAAGTTATGGAGTGCCACAAGGCTCTGTGTTTGGCCCCCTGCTATTCTCAATACATATGCTGCCACTTGGTAATATTATCAAAAAACATGGAATTAATTTCCACTGTTATGCCGATGACACTCAGTTAGTATTTCTTCATACCCAAATATAAAAATATTGTATGACCTGTAATCTTCTTCTATTAAATTCAAATAAGACTGAGGTATTACTTATTGGAATAAAACCTATACACATAACCTCATAGAATACAATGTGCATTTAGAAGGACGTACTGTAACTTCATCCTCTACAGTTAAAGATGTTATATTAGACAACAACTCATACAACAACAACAATACGAAAATCATATTAAATATGTTACTAAAACAGCCTTTTCCCACCTCAGATACATTGCTAAGCTCCAGAATATGCTTCTGTTTCTGGTGCAGAAAAGTTAGTTCATGCACCTCTGGACTAAATTACTGTAATGCATTTTTAGCTGGTTGTCCTGCATCCTCAATAAACAAGCTACAGTTAGTAGCAAAATGTGGCTGCTAGAGGTCTTACTAGGTCAAGAAAATATGATCATATAACACAAATTTTATCATCTCTACACTGGTTACCTATTAAGTTCTGTATCGTTTATAAAGTAATGCTACTGACCTAATAGGCCCTAAACAGTTTAGCTCCTGTGTATTTAACTAATCTTCTATCGCCCTTTAATCCATCACGCTCTTTAAGCTCACAAAGCTTCTGGTAGTACCTAGAATATCTGAGTCCACTAAAGGAGGGACCGCGTTTCCACATCTGACTCCTAAACTCTGGAATAGCGTTCCTGATAATGTTCTGGGCTCAGACTCGCTCTCCCAGTTCAAATCTAGATTAAAGATGCATCTCTTTATCCTAGCATTCCTATAATGCATCTCATAACCCAGTTATATCAGATCAAATGCACAATTATCCTTGCTTAATGTTATGAACAGCAGCTATGCTAATTATTTTCCATTTGCTTCTCTGTTTTATCTCGGGATGCCAATCCTGAGGTAACTAGAGAGTTTGTCAGCTCTATTTTGGATCTAGACTATTATGAAGACTTCAGATGACGCAAGCTCTGAATCAACATTCACCAATGCAACCATTTTCTTAATGTCATAATCATTTAACACATATTCATCAATTCAATGCGTTCATTGTTTTCTGCTTTAAATTAATACATTGCTAGCTAACTGTGATTTGTGTATGTACATTTCTGAAATACATAACTTGGACACAGTCACCTCTGATAACAGATCACTCTAAACTGTAATGTACACATATATTTTCTGTAAAGCTGATTTGAAACGATATGTATTATGAAAAACGCTATACAAATAAATGTGAATCAAATTGAAATTGAATATAGTGTATATAGTGTAATATAACAAAATATAGACAAATGAAGATGTTTTTGATCACTAGCAAGGTTGTAAAATGGTGATTTCACAGAGAGGAATAAAGAACCTTTCAGTAATCAGTTCTTCAAAGAGAATTTTTCATTTGTGTGAAGAACCATTTCACACTGGAAAAATTCCATGGATGTTAAAGGTTCCTCATGAACCATCGATGCCAAGAAAGAACTTTTATTTTAAGAGTGTCCTGACCACGAGGATAAGGCTTGTTCGGTTCATCCCCAAATAAATCTCCTGTCAACATACATGAAGCAATCCAACACACTTTTGGACTGCTTTCCTCAGTGCATCCGAACCAGAACGCTCCTGAAATAACAAGACAGCTGGATCCGTCATCTCCACAGAAAGTCTCTGGACTGAAGGTAAAACAGCACAAAAGAAACAACCTTGGCTCCGCATGAAAAGCCTCTCTGGCAGCCGGCAGGAGAGAGAGAGGAGAGCAGAAAGGTAGCAATCAATATTGAAACACAGAAATTAAGCATTTAAATCACTAATTAGGGAGTAGACTGCTCTTCACACCTGTACGGCGTTAAGCTTGCCAGCATCACACATCTGTCTGAGCACACCTGCCAAACACCTGCCGCCTGCTCAATGCTGGCTGATTACAGCGCGCTCATTACTGCCTCACACACACACACACACACACACTGATCCCGGAGCAGCTGCCGGCAGGGAGAGCGACCCATCGAGGTGAACACACTGATCCTGGAGCAGCTGATTCACATGGATGCCTCCTTTATGCCCCAGTTCCTGCTCTTCACTCGCACGGGCCGGAGCAGACGGATTATGTCCCGGATCACAGCTCGCTCGCTCCTGCACTTTTACAGAATTCCTCCTCGTGCGATTTGCATATGTAATTTCTGAAGCTGAAGGGGTGATAGGGGAGCGTGTCTTTCTTTTCTTCACCTCTCCACATCTTTTTTTATCCCTCTCTCCCACCTGTCACCATAAAACCTCTTTCTTCGTTCGGTTCTGCTGCTGGAGCTCTACATTATATTCAGGCATTGGAATAAAATTCTGCTCTTCAACAAACGCGTGATTGAAGGACCAACAGCACTGCATTCTAGCAAACGAGCCATTCATCCATCAATGCATCTGTGCTCTAGAATACTTACCGTTTATCAAGAAACCCTCTTCAATTCCATTCAGTTGGATTTATTTGTACAGACACAAACTCTAGGAAACTAAGTATCCCTTAGCTGACGTGTCTTTCCTCTTGAACACCATTCATGCATCAACACTTCTGTGCCTTAAAACTCGCTCGCTAACAGTGTGATCCAGAACACTCGCCATCCATCACACTGATCCAGAGGGCTGAAACCGTATGCAAAGGCAACAATTACAAGTTTCCAAAAGATAAGGTAAGATTGAAGAGTAGTTTTTACAATCTCCACTGAAGGAGCATCCCTCACATGATAGGAGACTATTCCAAAGCCACGGAAAAGGCCCTATAACCCTTTGATTTATATATGATCAGAATATCTCAGTATTTGGCTATATTTTGGTGCACGGCCAGACAATGCCTTTTAAAAAGCGAATTTTAAAAAGAATTTTAAAAATCAACCCTGAATTTAACGGGAATCCGAGGGGGGATGCTAGAACGGGGGAAATATGCTCCCTCTTTTTAGACCCAGTCGCATTTTCATACGTCTTGCAAGAGGGATGATGAAGCTTGCAGAAGACCAGAACAATAATCTCCTCATGACGTGACAGGTGCGTGAATCACTCACTGTAAATCTTTGCATGAAAGAAGATGCTTCAACTCTGCAATATATCTCAAATGGAAAAAAGGTTCCTTTATTAACACTAACTTGTTTATCAAAAAATGGTGAAGGGTCAAAAAATGGTGAAGGATCAAAGATCCCGCCAAGGTTTGTAATTTGTTTGTGTACACTGGTTGGGGGTCGACCTAACTCAAAATATCTGCTTTATCTTCATTAACTTCATAAAATATAATTTATGCATTTCAGCAAAACATCTGCATCTCCAACATTAATCATTTAACTAGGGATGCACCGATATGAACATTTTGGTCGATACCGATGACGATAATTATTTATATTTGAAAGCCGATAACCGATATATTGGCCGATTAATCTAAATCCAAAATTTTATATAATTTTTTAGAAAAAGTTTCACCATTAAAAGCCCCGTTCCCAGCACACATTTATAATGTTCTCATTATAATTTTATGTTGCCTATATGACAGCACATAACTTTATTTTCCTTTGTTGAAGTGATTCCAATCATATTTCAAGCCCTTCAAAATGATAATGTTGAACAGTCACATCTGAAGTCTCTGAACAAATGAACAAATATCGTCCGATACCGATACGGTGGCCGATATATCGTGGATCCCTACATTTAACATTAAATCTGACCGCTGACCTCAGGTCAGTGTGTGAGAGTTTTATATTCACTGATCTAATGTTTTTTTTTTTTATGCCTTGTGAACGTATGCCATTGTTTTTTTCAGCAAAAAGTGCGTTTATGGAGTTACATAATAAGCTGTATATTATTTGTTGCAAATGTTCTTTTAGTAAAAAAAAAACAACCTTATTTTAGAGAACAAAATATTTTGTAACTAAAGCCTAACATTAAATAACAAATATATATATATATATATATATATATATATATATATATATATATATATATATATATATATATATATATATATATATTTATATAATGTATCCTTCTTTTGTTGTAACCCTACTATCCTTATTGCTGATCCCTGACTCTAGAATGCCATTTATTAACCAACAGCTTTAGTCGATTAACCGTTCATCATCTTTTCCAGATAACAACACCACAGACAAACTCTCTGAATCTAGATCACTGTTCAGGATTCTCATAGCTCTACACACACACACACACACACACACACACACACACACACACACACACACACAAGATGAGCCAGAAGCATTTGTCCAGACCCTAGTCCTGAAGTCCACTGAGTGAATGTGTGAGCGAGCGAGCGATGGAGACGTGTGTGTGAGCGAGCGAGCGATGGAGACGTGTGTGCAGGCTTAGAGTCAGTCAGCCTCCTCCTCGTTCGATCTAATAGGATCATTCTCATTCTGCTGGAGCCGTTCAGCAGTTCCCGGATCACCATCTGTGTGTGTGTAAACCTGAGTCATTCGAGAGCTCTGCTCGGCAAGGTACAGCAGCTCCTCTAATGACTCTTAATCTTTTCTTTAATTAAATCGTGCAGCCAACCTGAAAAATCTATCTTAATGCAAATGAGCAGGGCCCTTTTTGGCATTTGCTCACCGTAATGCACTAATAAGGTTAATTTAATAAAAATCTGTTCCAGTTTTTGCAGATAATTGTATGTTTTCTTGATCTGTTTTACGCAGGAGACGTGTGTTTGCACGCGTTTGTACAGGCGCGTGTTCGAGGTGCGCTGTGTGATCCCTGACGATATTTCAGGCAGTTTTCATTACGAAGGAAAAGCACAAGTCTCTGCAGATCTCGTTTGTGTGTTCGTCGTAACCCGTGAAACAGATCCGAGACCTTCGCTGTCTGCGCCGCTCATTACGGACACTTTCCCCACAGCGCCACAACATTACACCTTATATAAATATGACAAATGCTTTGTTTATTTCATATCACATTCATGAATAATTTAATGTTATCTTGGCTAAGGTGCGAACTAATATGAAAGCCCTGAATTATTAATTTAATATGCGTCGTAGCAGGTGATGTTTAATCTGTACGATAAACCAGCTTTCCTGTGAACACCCAGCATGCACAGCAGTGGCCCGGTCTGGGCTTTATAATGAACAGCTTCTGTGGTCCACAGACGGACCGGGCTGGTAAAGCCTACAGGTACGCCATAACAACACCGTGTGACCGAGAAGATGATGACCAAAAGTAGCCATGCATTCTGCAAATGGTAAATGGTAAATGGACTGCATTTATATAGCGCTTTCACAGACCCACTGGGCCACCAAAGCTCTTTACATTTGCCTCACATTCACCCATTCACACACCGACGGCGGTGTCTGCCATACAAGGCGCCATCCAGCTCGTCGGGAGCAGCTGGGGTTAGCTGTCTTGCTCATGGACACCTCGACACTTGGTCAGGTGGAACCGAGGATTGAACCACCAACCTTCTGGTTTGTAGACAACCCACATGAACCACTGAGCCACTGCCGCCCCTGAACATAAAAACATTTAATTATATGGACCTTTTAAAGTCCTTACACCTGTCCAGTCCGTAACAGCGTCATCAGGTCAAAAACAAACTCTTAATTCAGTTAGAATGTCTTCAAACTTTTGAAAGATTTGCTAATTTGTTCTGAAAAATTTACATGGCTTTTGTATCACAAGAAGTTGTTTACACTCCTAGTAGTGATCTAGAAGTTGATCCTAAACTCCCAGTGATGGGATGCAGGAGAAATCATAATATCTGCCGGACTCTCAATAATCCCTGATATAATCCTGACGGGAGACTCATGTTTCTGCTTTAGTCATTTCAGTCACAGAGAGGTTTAAATCTCTCAGTGTCTGATTTATCTGTCGTGGCATGAGGATTTTTTTTTCTTTTTTTTTTCCGTAATATTAGAGTATCTGGTTAGTTTAGTTTATACTTTATTAGTCCCATCGCTGGGAAATTTGTCTTGGACAACGTGCAAAGTCCGTTACATTAAACAAAATAGAGAATAAGTGGAGTTAAATACATGTACGCTTTGATTGCAGTAGAACAGATGAACGTTTCAGTGGGTTAGACATCGAGACCCTATTCCTCCTTCTGATTCAGGATATGAGGATCGTCTCCAACAGTTTTCTTGCCATGGTTTAAATTTGAAGCATCAAACAGCTCTTGTGGTAATAATCTCTCCTCACCCTTTCATTTTAAAGGCGCTGTGCACCAAACGTCCTAAACTCGATTTTAATTGGACAGACAAGTTACCATACCATGCAGTGACACCATATCTAATCAAGCTCTCGAAAATAGACTGGTAAAACAAGTACATGATTCTCCAATTCACTCCGAACGCTTTTAACATGCATAGAAAGTATAATCTCCGCTGTAACCTGGAACAAAGATTGTTGACATAATAGAGTACTTATATGAAGGAACCTGTGCAATGATATTACCATGTATCATTACTGGACTATGATCCCCTACACTTCTAGGATCGAAAATCATCTCAACCGTCCTAGTTCCATTAGAGGACAATTCCGGTGAAAATTAACACATGGTTACCGAGTCGATCGTTCTCTGGGATGCATATTCATGATAATCGAATATAAAGAGTTTTATCTCTTAAAACAGATTCGCTTATAACGCTAGTATATGGGGCGTAGAATAAGTAAAAGTAAACCGCTAGTTAATACCACTAACAAGGCTCAGAACAGCCCAACACTAACACGGCAGCATAATGAGGGTCCATACATGCAGACCGAAGCATTGAGAACTTTGTAAGTGTACAGACAGTTTCATGAGAAGATACTTTATGAAGACAGTACATTATGCGTGTACGCAGGAGCCATCTTGGAAAACAGTCTCGACTAGTCGATCCACGAGCGTGAATGGTTTGACCCATTAGAACAAATCGTTCAAAACACTTCATAACATGAGGTGTAAGGGCTACTGGTCTAAATCACCATTCTCCACTGAGTTCTGTTTCTTAGGAACTGGTATTACAATGGAGTTCCTCCATAGAGATGGAATAGTATGTGAGTCCAAACATTTTTGAAAAATGCGGCATAATGCCGTGGAAAGCTCCATAGCACAAGTTTTTTAACAAAAAGGCCGAAATTCTATCCGGGCCCATTGATTTTTAGAGCATGCGCCTCTAAATAAAGAGCTGACCACCGGTGGGTCAACCACGAGCCTCTGGCCCGGGTCACAGATTACATTGTCCAGGACACCCGTATGATCAGCTGGTGACTCAAACCTAAGAAAAAAGTCATTTAAACAGTTTTCCCTGTGTTCGTCATCATTAGTTATAAAAGTTTTGGGAGGTGGTGCCATGTTTGTTACAACTTCCGGTAACACTTTATTTTGATGGTCCCTTTTGAACATTCTGTTGACTATAAGTATCTTTGCAACTACATGTCAACTAACTCTTATTAGAGTATTAGTAGACTGTCTGCTTAATATCTGCTAACTCTTTATTGTGATGCTCCTCCAACAGACACTCTACTGACTATGTCTACTTTTCAACTACATGTTCTTAACTTAATCTGACCCTAACCCTACCAGTCTACTAATACTCTACTAACACTCTAATGATAGTTAGTAGACGTGTAGGAGCAATGCTACTTAAAGACAACCGAATGTGTTAAAGGGACCATCAAAATAAAGTGAAACCCAATTTCATTGCATCCCAGAGTTTTTTTTAATTCTGTGTAGCAAAATTATCTTCTATTGTATCTCTATATTTTCTCCTCGCCCCCTTCAGTAATACATGCAGCTCCTTTTGAACTATTTTTAATTTAATTTTATCATGATTTATAATTGCCAACTTCTTCCTATTCAAACATTCCTTGACTTCCTTTGTTATAAAACGTTTGTTATTTGGAAATATCGTGACAGTTTTCTTCTCCACAATTGAGTCCACACAAAAATGTATAGTCCGTTGTGGACTCTCAAAGTCCATCTCGTGTAAAAGATCCCAGTCCGTGGAATCAAAGCAGCCTTTAAGGTCTCAATGCTGTCCTCCGACCCGACCCGACCGCCTTCGTGTGGCTCAGCTCTCTTTAGGAGTGTTTTATAAGTTGGAATCAAATGGACAGTGTTGTGATCACAGTTAGATAGAGGAGTTTGGCCTTAGCAACATATGCAACCTTAACATTTCCGTAACATTTGTCCATTGTCCGGATGTTGCTGGATAATTTGTGTAACAGGAACATTTGTTAGATGAAGACGTGCTGTGGATCGCTTCCAGCACCAGTGAGTCAGATCCAGATAAAGCACAGCGTCGAGCACTG
>JAULUF010000063.1:467500-492500 GCA_031834385.1 Semotilus atromaculatus
CGAGTGTGTTCAGGACGAGTGTGTACAGGAAGAGTGTGTTCAGGACGAGTGTGTTCAGGACGAGAGTGTTCAGGACGAGCGTGTTCAGGACGAGCGTGTTCAGGACGAGCGTGTTCAGGAAGAGTGTGTTCAGGACGAGTGTGTTCAGGACGAGTGAGTTCAGGACGAGTGTGTTCAGGACGAGTGTGTTCAGGAAGAGCGTGTTCAGGACGAGCGTGTTCAGGACGAGCGTGTTCAGGAAGAGTGTGTTCAGGACGAGCGTGTTCAGGAAGAGTGTGTTCAGGACGAGTGAGTTCAGGACGAGTGTGTTCAGGAAGAGCGTGTTCAGGAAGAGCGTGTTCAGGAAGAGCGTGTTCAGGAAGAGCGTGTTCAGGAAGAGTGTGTTCAGGACGAGTGAGTTCAGGACGAGTGTGTCCAAAAAGAGTGTGTTCAGGACGAGTGAGTTCAGGACGAGTGTGTTCAGGAAGAGCGTGTTCAGGAAGAGTGTGTTCAGGAAGAGCGTGTTCAGGAAGAGTGTGTTCAGGACGAGTGAGTTCAGGACGAGTGTGTCCAAAAAGAGTGTGTTCAGGACGAGTGAGTTCAGGACGAGTGTGTTCAGGAAGAGCGTGTTCAGGAAGAGCGTGTTCAGGAAGAGCGTGTTCAGGAAGAGCGTGTTCAGGAAGAGTGTGTTCAGGACGAGTGAGTTCAGGACGAGTGTGTCCAAAAAGAGTGTGTTCAGGACGAGTGAGTTCAGGACGAGTGTGTTCAGGAAGAGCGTGTTCAGGAAGAGCGTGTTCAGGAAGAGTGTGTTCAGGAAGAGTGTGTTCAGGGCGAGTGAGTTCAGGACGAGTGTGTTCAGGAAGAGCGTGTTCAGGATGAGCGTGTTCAGGACGAGAGTGTTCAGGACGAGCGTGTTCAGGACGAGAGTGTTCAGGACGAGCGTGTTCAGGACGAGAGTGTTCAGGAAGAGCGTGTTCAGGAAGAGCGTGTTCAGGAAGAGTGTGTTCAGGACGAGTGAGTTCAGGACGAGTGTGTCCAAAAAGAGTGTGTTCAGGATGAGCGTGTTCAGGAAGAGCGTGTTCAGGAAGAGCGTGTTCAGGATGAGCGTGTTCAGGAAGAATGTGTTCAGGAAGAGTGTGTTCAGGACGAGTGAGTTCAGGACGAGTGTGTCCAAAAAGAGTGTGTTCAGGATGAGCGTGTTCAGGAAGAATGTGTTCAGGAAGAGTGTGTTCAGGACGAGCGTGTTCAGGACGAGTGTGTTCAGGACGAGTGTGTTCAGGACGAGAGTGTTCAGGAAGAGCGTGTTCAGGAAGAGCGTGTTCAGGATGAGCGTGTTCAGGAAGAATGTGTTCAGGAAGAGTGTGTTCAGGACGAGTGAGTTCAGGACGAGTGTGTCCAAAAAGAGTGTGTTCAGGATGAGCGTGTTCAGGAAGAATGTGTTCAGGAAGAGTGTGTTCAGGACGAGTGTGTTCAGGACGAGCGTGTTCAGGACGAGTGTGTTCAGGAAGAGTGTGTTCAGGACGAGTGTGTTCAGGACGAGCGTGTTCAGGACGAGTGTGTTCAGGACGAGTGTGTTCAGGAAGAGCGTGTTCAGGAAGAGCGTGTTCAGGAAGAGCGTGTTCAGGACGAGTGTGTTCAGGACGAGTCTGTTCAGGACGAGTGTGTCCAAAAAGAGTGTGTTCAGGACGAGTGTGTTCAGGATGAGCGTGTTCAGGAAGAATGTGTTCAGGAAGAGCGTGTTCAGGAAGAGCGTGTTCAGGAAGAGCGTGTTCAGGAAGAGCGTGTTCAGGACGAGTCTGTTCAGGACGAGTGTGTCCAAAAAGAGTGTGTTCAGGACGAGTGTGTTCAGGATGAGCGTGTTCAGGAAGAATGTGTTCAGGAAGAGTGTGTTCTGGAAGAGTGTGTTCAGAAAGAGTGTGTTCAGGACGAGCGTGTTCAGGACGAGCGTGTTCAGGACGAGCGTGTTCAGGACGAGCGTGTTCAGGACGAGTGTGTTCAGGACGAGTGTGTTCAGGACGAGTGTGTTCAGGACGAGCGTGTTCAGGACGAGCGTGTTCAGGACGAGTGTGTTCAGGACGAGTGTGTTCAGGACCCGTGAGTTCAGGACCCGTAAGTTCAGGACGAGTGTGTTCAGGATGAGTGTGTTCAGGACGAGTGTGTTCAGGACCCGTGAGTTCAGGACCCGTGAGTTCAGGACGAGTGTGTTCAGGACCCGTGAGTTCAGGACCCGTGAGTTCAGGACGAGTGTGTTCAGGATGATCACACCTTCAGGAGAAGCAGCTTTACCTCCACAATAACAGCAATTATCAGGCTTTGTGGTCGCTGTGTAAACATGATGATTATTGTAGTTCTAGACTAAATGTGATCAGGCATTTACTCTTCTCACTTGCACTTAACAAAAAAATAAATAAATAAAAAACAACCAGTAGTATCCAAACCTGCAATAATTAAATGTTAAATTACACAGATATACTTTATGTATTTATTCACAGTATATTAACTAATGTCTTAGCTACTGACCTTTGATGATCCAATTCAACCATACCAATAAGCAAAAAATACTTTATATAAACATCAAATTTCTGTTTATTTTAATTGTATTTTTTATTGCTGAAGGAAGAGTGTTTCTTCAGCAGCAGAGCTGAAAGGTTAGAGATGTACAGGTTGGAATTTAAAAGGGCCTTTACATTTGCCCAAAAATATAACTTTTTTGTTATTATAAAACAAACAAGCAAGCCCAGCTTAGATTAGGAAAAGTAAAACAAAAGTAACCAAACACATTACTTTCCATAAAAAAGTAATTAGGAAATGCAATTAATTACTTTTTTTAGGAGTAACACAATATTGTAACACATTAATTTTAAAAAAGACCCAAATTTGAGTTGTTTTCAGTGAAAAATAGAAATATAACATGACATGCAAGAAAAATGGTGGTGTTAACTTTGCATATTTTGCAGTCTACACTATTGGTGTGAACCTACACTTGTCTCACGGTTCGGTTCGATTACGATTATCATGATTATCAATTCAGTATAATTTGATATCTCGATGCATTGACATCGTGACATTCCAGTTTAAGTTTCAAGGGAGTAACGTATGTTTATGCCATTAAGAAAATTTAATTGTCAAATCAATTTTGTTTTAAAGAAATGTTCATTTAAAAGCAGCGCTCATTCATCAGTGTATAATGTTACCATAGAGATGCGCGCATCAACCGTCAGCGAGTCCGCTATTGAAGGCGACGATCATCCATTTATAATCACGCTTAACAATACAGAATAATTGTTATTTGACCATCGGGTGAGGATACTTAAATAAGAGAACATTGGGGCGGGTGGATGATTTGTTTTTGGCTGCGGATTCGGGTGTCGTTGGAGCTCATCCGCTCTGCCAGGCGTTAACAGCTCGGGGTAAAAACGGCTAACGTGGTTTATCAAGTTAGGGGTATTACCTCCTGCATATTCTATTTGTGCGTGACGAGCGTACACAGCGCGTGTCTTCTCCAGGTCGTGCTTACCAGGTTGTTCATAAAAGCCGAAATGTGCCCAGATGTAGGCTTTTAAAGTAGTTTGAGGATTTTGAATTACTTGCACTCGCGTCTCGCCTCCCTCTGCTACTGTATGCTACCACGACAAAGCTATATAGCCGTTTTTTTAAATCGGTTATGGTCTATTACTGAACCGATACCGAATCGTCCTCGTCTGCATCGCAATGCATCATAGAAACGATTAATTTCGACACCCCTAGTCTACACAGCTTTTTCATTGTAATACATGAGTACATTTTCTTAACATAAATTTGCAGTTATGTGACAAAAGATTTGGAATATAGTGCTGGACTGATTTTTGGAATATTTTTGTGAACAATTATGTTGTTTCTCTTTTTTGTACTCAGTTACTTTCAGCACAATGAAAAGAGCAACCAGGATATTCTTAAAAAGTTCAGCTTTCAAGTTTTAATAGAAGAAAGGGATTTGGAACGACATGATGGTGAGTAAATGATGACAGAATTTCTATTTTTGGGTGAACTATTGCTTAAAAAATTGCTTAAAGTCTTATCTACACACACACCGCCTGCGCGACGCAAAAACACTGGTGCCAAATTTCATTTTTCATGTGTTTCTGTGGATAAAAGCCACATGCAAGTAAGAGTGATTTCACCAGGACAGAGCTTTAATTCACAGAGTCCCCTGAAGGAGAAATGCATGAGATGGAAAAATAAATAAATATGATGATAAACAGCTTTGCGTTAGCTCAGGTTTATGAGTACTTATGTAAATGCCCGAATACCTGGATTACCGTTTATAATCTGCTTATGAAAAGACCACACACACACACACACATGGACACACACACACTCACACGTGTTAGCGCAGGTTTAATTTGAGTGAGGTGTATATTTGTTCATCTCTGAGCTCTGTGTGTTTGTGGAATAACACACTTATATACTCTTAATATTTCTACCATATCTTTATTCTGCCCATGTCTACACTAAAAATCCTCACCCTCTGAACCTTGTTAAAATAGAACAATTTTGTAACATTATGAATGTTTTTAATATTACTTAAATGCGTCATTGCTGAATAAAACTTTCTTTTTTAAAATAAGAAATGGTAGTGTATGACAGTTTCAACAGAAATTTGCAGCAGAAAAACTGTATTCAACCTTGATAATAATCACAAATGTTTCTTGAGCATCAATTAATCATATTAGAATGATTTGTGAAGGATCATGTGACACTGAACACTGGAGTAATGATGCTGAAATTCAGCTTTGATCACAGGAATAAATTACACTTTACTATATATTCACATAGAAAACAGCTGATTTACACTGGAATATTATTACACTGTTTTACTGTATTTTTGATCAAATAAATGCATCCATGATGAGCAGAAAAGACTCTTTCATAAACATATTTATGATTACAAACGTTCAATCTATAGTGTGTGTTCCGTGTTCTCCCCACGGAATGGGCAACCCAGTGTACACAGGATATTACTCGGTATTTCACTTTTGTTTGTTTATTTTGTCACAAATGATAACCAGGTAATAAACCTGAAATAAAAAGAAAATACAACATTTTAATTTTTATGTGCATACTACAAACATACTTCAATAGCCCAATAACAATAAATAACATGAATCAAAATTAAATTATATAACAATATTAATATGCTATCATAATAATAATCGTTTCATAATTTTCATGTACACGCTTCACACTTCAAACATTATGCACCATACTCAAGTCCTACCAAAACCTATGCAAGCAGGAAACTACAGCTGGAAACTACAGTTCCCAGAATGCTCTGCGGCAATATGAAGCGTATACGAAAACATTAAAAGCAGACAAGAAAACATTTGAAATTAAGAGAGCTTACCAAGTGGCTGCACACTGGGTTGAAAGTCACTATAAACTAAATGAATCGCGCTTCCTTTTCACATAGTAAACTCCGGTCACATCTTACATAGCACACTCCTCTCTTAAAGAGGCACTACACTTTTAGGTCCTAAACCTCAAACATTTCTCCATAAGTGTTACTTACAACATTTGTAACTCTGATTTAAGGTAAACTTTTGAATTAAACATGTATAAAAAATAACAAAACTTCACAAATGACAGAACTCCTCAGAAAACACAACAGTGTGTAAACATTTATTTTCTTTTTTTTTTCTAGAACATGTTTTGCACAGAATTTCAGTTTGTTCTAACTTCTAGTTGTTTATGGTTTTCCCACAGTGGAAAATCAAATCCTAAAGCAACGGTGCATTTGATTGGTAAACTTCTCGTATGTGAGATGTTCATGCTGAACACCGTCAGTCAGACTGAAGAGTTTGAGTTCTTCTGAATCAGCCACGACACACTCACTGAATGTCTTTTCTTGATAACATTTGTAATCACTGAGGGAAACAGTCGTGGAGTAAGCACTGTCCTTCCTTTTAAACTCATTGAGTTTCTCATTGATTGTCAGTGTTTTCAGGAGGTGTGCTTTGAAAGAGTGGAGCACAGATATCAGAGCGACTCTCTGCCGTCGATCAATACAGCTGATTAATCACCACCGTACTCCGTCAATATCATATACGCCACTGACCTGAGACGCCAAAGGGCCTTACAGCGTCCAGGACGGCACGTTTCCTCAAAATAATAAGCAGCAATGAATTTTACAGCTGAGAACAATCTCCATACAGAGACGAGAGCCGAATTAAGACTAAATGAAAATACAAACTCAAACAAACCAACGCAAAATCAGAAACAGACCAAACGTGACAAATTGTGCGACATAATTTTTGCCCAGACTGCTATACAAAGAAATTATGCACATACACACACAGGAACACGAGAGAACCAACCAAATTTTAAAGACTGATTAAGTTCTAGTCAATGTTTGCTTTTTCCTGTCAGGTTTTTTTATGCATTTTTTTGCACAGTAAAATAGAACCTGTAGCTGTAGTTTGACTTTCTGCTAAAAAATTTTGTCAGATAAATACCTTAACCAAGTTTAGTGTTTGTTATTTCCATCTCTGGACTCTGGTCGGGGGCTGAAGCCATCTCTGAGTGGAGGTTTCAATCAGGGTTTCAATCTCTGGAGTGAGTTTGTGGATTTCACTCTCTGGAGTTGAAGATCACTCACTGGAAGCATTGGGATCATTGGAATCGGCAATGGTGTAATCCTTGGAGTGGGATGTTTTCTCAATGGAACGGACTCTGGAAGTTGTTTTACTGGAACGGACTCATGAATTTCTCTTACAGGAACAGATTCATGAATTGCTCTCACAGGAACAGACTCAGGAATTTCTCTTACAGGAACAGACTCTGGAATTGATCTCACTGGAACAGACTCATGAATTGCACTCACAGGAACAGACTCTGGAATTTCTCTCACAGGATCCATGGCTGTGGCTGGCACGCTATATGCTCTCTGTATGCCTGTGTGGGTGACACCATCACCAGGGTCTATCTTACTGCTGCTAGATCCATTCTTTAAAAGGTCTGTTGTTCTGTCACAACTGGGTTGCAGAGACAAGGAGAAAGAGGATCTACTTGCAGCAGTTTAGGTTTTATTTTCCAAGAACATAAAATAAACAAAACACTCAGATAATAAACTCTTGACAGGTTTAAACATGATAAAGAACAACCAAGCATAATGGAATGCAGTAACGACGACAGACCAAGAACTGGGGAAAACACAGGACTAACTACACAGTGACTAACGAGTTAATAGACAAGACACACCTGAAACACCTGAAGGAGACAATCAGGCAGGGGGGAAACTGACAGCAAAATACTAGAACAGACATACAAACATGAACTCAAAACGTGACACATACTTTATAACTGAAAATTACATTAACGGTAATTTTCACAATTAACATATTCTAAGCAATTTAAATGAATGTATTTTGAAATTATAATTCCAAAACCATGTAAAGTGTTGTATTGTGATCTAATGTGTTAATGTGATGTTTTTTAATGCAGAAATCTGACCTGTTTCATTTGCGTATGACTGACAAATTCGCATCACATTAAGTTTGCTAGTTTGTTTAAGTGTGTAATCCAAATGGATGGAAATTGTATATGTAATTGAAATACATACATCTGAAACGTATAGTGTTGACTGTGAACTACTCAGTATAAGCTCAAACATTTCTCATCAGATAACCTGAGCTGCTCTCCACAGTCTCTATTAGTGTCTGTTTGTATTTATCGTAGATTCATAAGCAGCTGATGCCTCGAAGGAACTGATAACAACTCAAAAGTTCTGTAAGCATCACATTTAGTGGCGTTTATCAGGAGTGTGTGTTTCATCTCAGCTTCTGCCTCACCTACAGCTCTGAAGCATCAACACATCTCATTGATCAGGCAGCGTATGGGATGTTTGCATTGATTGGGAAAGTGCTGGCTCTTATTAAAGGACCGCAGGCCTGTGTTGGGTCCTCTCTGGACTCCATCGATTTGCCCCACTGTTCCTCTCCAACACTAGCCCTGCGCCAGCTCTACTTCCTGATAAACGATTGCAGGTTTAACAAATCCTGCATCAATATCATATCTGGCGTGGGAGAGCTAACAGGCGTAAACATTTGGTTTGGACTGAATTAGTGTCTGGTTAATATTCCCTGTTGTGGACAATGTCAATAGAGACGCGAAGGACTCTTGATTCACATTCAGGATTGACTAACAGTGGCTAAAATGTGTTTCTTTGGCTCCAGACATTATATGAAATGTGATCTTCACCTGTTACACTGCTCTCAAACATACTTCATTCAGCACATACGTGACGTTTCAAGCCAATGTGTATTGTCATTTTAGCCGAGCGCCTGTACTGACTGAACTGAAGATGTTTCACATTCATGCTGAAAAGACCAGGGTCAGTGTGAACTATCTGCAATAAGCAGCTAAAGCCTGTTCAGAAGCACAAAATGTCTCTAGAGGATGTAATGTATATGTACCTTATATGATGCATATATTTAGTTTTAGTTAACGATTTTAGTAAGCTTGGTCTGGTCACATTTGCATTGACTCTAGAGCTGTTTCTGATCTCTGATGATATAAGCTTGTATACTTGAACACCTGAGATCAGTCTGCAGGTTTAAATGAGTTTTAATTATGTACTTTAATCAGGGGCCGTTTACACGACACCGTTCTCGACTAAAAATGGAAATCTTTTTATGCATTCTGGTTGTTCATTTACACAACAACAGTGTTTTGAGGGCAAAATGGGTTTCAAAGTGCAGTGGATAGTTTTGACAGCGTGTAAACGTATACCTAAGATACCTTGTTAGGAGAATTCCCCTCTTCTGTCTCTGTTCTCTCCGCAGGATCCTCGTTCACACATGTCAAGCACAGCGCTGGGCCTCAGTAACCCAGGATCGGCTCCCTGTGGTCGTTCTTCCCGACCGGGGCTTGACCACACACACACACACACACACACACACACAGCCGTCCTGTCAGAGAACTTCCCAAATGAAATGTCAGTGTGACAGTTCGGAGAGGGCGAACCGTGGCACGTCTCGTTAGCTTGACGGCTACCTGTGACGGATGACATAATGAATGACACTCAATGCAGATCATCTTCACACAGTGATAATTTATTCACTTTCAGAAACCTCTTCACATTTATTTTTTGTCTTTCTCTCATTTGTGAACACAAGATGACAACATATTCCTCAGAGGATAAGAACAATCCAGTCGACAACGTATATTACGCTTTACTCCTGACAAGTGTGAATCATAGCCGGTTGTGACGACTTCTCAGCGCTGCACCAGATCAGTTTTACTGGGTTCTCGTAAATCATCCAGGTTAGATTGTTCTTATGAGGGATTTGACTCGTTAAGTGACTCGTTAGACCCATTTAAACCACTAACTCTATTTTTGATTCATCACAATGAACCTGCTCATTTGTTCATGAATCGTGTCCTGTTGTGGAAAGACATATTGTCTATTGTCTTTGTCTTGTTTTGTGGCTCTTATTATTTATAATCACACAGACTGTAAACTCTCAACTAAAACTTGTTTTGCTGTAGCGCTGTCGATTCAGTATTGGTCAGAAAATGTAAACGAGCCTCAAAAACAAACATTTAATGCTAGAGGACTAAATTTAAAATGGAATAATAATAAAACTGTGGCAGGTACAAAAGACGAACGCTTACGGGTTTGTGTCTTTTAAAAGGAAAGAAAAAAGGCACTCCAACCTTCGTGCAGCTCATTAGTCCTGGATAATTTAATGCACAAATGAGACGCCTTCTTAATGAATCATCTTTAAATATTAGCATGTCAGATGTGGATCTCTCAGGAGTGGATCCGCCGAAGGAAATTTGAATACCATCATATTTACCTGTTTTTGAAACACTTTGAATTTGCATGAATTTACGACACGAGATTATCATCATGTATGTAATGCATTTAATGAGAAAGAGCAAGGAAAACATTCATTATCACCCTCGGCATGGAAACGAGACCTGCTGAAGTGAAGACTGACAAATGTGTTCAGATGAAACAAGCTGTTTCTCTTAGAGATATAACCTGACACGCTCGTGCACGGCAGAAAGAAAGTATGGAAATGTGCCCTCCAGTTGTGAATGAAATCTGTGAAATCCTTTGTAAGTGTATTTCAGTTCACACAGTTTTTTACTTACAAAATGAAAGGTGAGTAAAAAATTATTGTCTTTTGTTTCTCAGATTTTTGTAAGTTTGCAATGTAAAGTTTGACCTTTACATTGCACTTTATTGTGGCCACGAACCGCCCACTTAGACTTGACCATCTGACATGGGAGTGACCAATCACAGCCAGTTTTGTTTCTATATGCTCTTTATGGGCGAGTTCATCAGAAAAATATGGACTGATAAAAAAACATGTTCTCTTGGCCTTCTGAAAGTTGTTTTTCATTCAAGTATCTGATTTGAGCTTGTAATGTTATTATTTGTTTTCAGGTTTGAATGCACTGAACTGTCTGGAATCCAGCGCACTCGGCTCGGCGGTCATGATTCGATTGGTCGAGACTGTTTTCCAAAGACGGCTCCTTGCTGTATTCGCGAAGTGGACTGTCTTTATAAAATATCTTCTTATTAAACTGTCTGTACACTTACAACGTTTTCAATGCTTCAGTTTGCAGGTAGGGACCCTCATTATGCTACCGTGTTTGTGTTGGGCTATTTTGAGCCTTGTTAGTGGTATTAACTAGCGATTTTTTTTCTTCATTACTCTATGCCCTATATACTAGCGTTATAAGCTAAACAGTTTTTAGAGATAAAACTCTTTACATTCGACAATCAGGAAAACAAATCTCAGAGAACGGTTGACTATGTACCAATGTGTAATTAGACCAAAGGTTCGTTTTGCGCCGGAGTTGTCCTTTAATATTTGTTCCAGGGCTCTCAAGTCTCACGCATTCGGCGTGAGACACACGCAATTCAACCAGTTCACACGCTCACACGCCACACTGTGCATTTCTCACGCTGAAAAGGCAATGCCAACCAAGTTGTCCTGCACCCTTTATATATAACGTTGTATACGAGGCGCAGGCACACAAAGTGAAGTTTCCTGCCGCCAGCATGTATCTCGGCCAAATTGTGTTCGTTACAACATAGATGCACGAACACACGGAAGTTGATGGAACATTTTCGGCCACCGTACGTACGTTCGTTACTAGGTAACCAACAACAACATCGCACGAACACGCGTTGTGATCTGTCTATGGTCGTGATGGAGAAGCTAAGTAGGAAGAAAGCTTGTCTAACATTTTTAGTCTAGAACATTTAATATATATAGCCTATCGTGTGCAGTCAAAAACACTACAACTACTTTGCAACCAGGCCAGCTTTGGCTCAGTTTGGCTAGCTTACGTTATCTGAAACTAAGGGAAATGTTAGTGGGTATGGGAAGGAATGAAGATGTATTTCCTCATTTTATTTTAAATTAAATATGATACTGTATTAATAGTCTTTTTAGTTACATTAAGGATACATTTATTAAAGCAGAGTGCTCTGGGTAATATTTTATATCATGTCAAAACATTATAGCATTTGTATTTCTCAAAGATGTCAAAAAGCAAAAATATATTTTATCATTCAACACATTCAAAATGCAAAAAGATTTGTTTTTCCAAACTAGTGTTTGGAGCAATATGTTATATTTTTGTAATTTTTGTATATTTGTAATTTTGAAATATAACATTAAGCAGTATATTTGATGTGATGAATTGCTCTGTCATTTATCAGATTTACCAATTGTTATAATTTCAATGTGTGCTGGTTAATTATGAACAATGCAAAATTGGGGGGCAGGGCTCCATTAGGGCTCCTCCCCTAACCGCATGTGATCTCACTCCAAGCTTTTGATAAAACTTGAGAGCCCTGTTGTTCTTAGGAGGAAAGCTTATTCTTCATTCTCAATTTAATCTCAGTTAGGAAAAACAGGTTAACAAGGTTTCACAGAGGAAGAAAAGATTGGGAAAAATTAGACTAAATATACAAGACCAGTTCAGTCTGACATGTTGCTACAGTCTGTCAATCATCCCGAGGTCCCGCCCCCTCAGCACTCTCCTCGCGTGTGATTGGCAGACGGGTTGAGCGTGTCAGGGAGTTTAAGATTACCTCACTTTCATGCGAGAGAAAAGACGTACACTGCCGTTCTAAAGCTGGAGGTCAGCATGATTTATAAAATACTTGTATTCAGCAAGGATGCATTAAATAGATCAAACATGAAAAAATCTTACCGACCCCAAACTTTTGATCTGTAGTCTTTTGAGTTTTTTGTAGTCTTTTACATTTTTTCCAATATAAACTTCCAGGAAAAACACACCAAAAACACTGATGACTCATCCTGCACTACACAGTTTTTCGTCCAATCAGATTCTCTTCTGAATGAGAATATTCCTATTGGCTTTTAAAAATGGACGAGTGTCTTTGCAATGTCCCGCCTTAATTCCTGTTTAAATATTTCTATGTCAGATTATGAAAGTAAAAAGAACAGCATTTCACGTTTCATTGAAATGTTATGAGCATTACTCCAAATGTTTAGCTGTAGTAAATCCTGCGGTTGATTTGCACTGATTCAGCTGTGCGTGTGTGTGGTGTGTGTGTGTGTGTGTGTGCGTGTGTGTGTTTGTGTGTGCGTGTGTGTGGTGTGTGCGTGTGTGTGCGTGTGTGCGTGTGGTGTGTGTGTGTGTGTGTGTGTGTGTGTGTGTGTGTGTGCGTGCGTGTGTGTGTGTGTGTGCGTGTGCGCGTGTGTGTGTGTGTGTGTGTGTGTGTGTGTGTGATGCCAGTAACCGGGGCCCCGGGGCCGACGGCCGAGGACAGATGTCACCAGATTGGACTGATGCACTTGACTAGATTTTATGTGGGAAGGCGATGTTAGGATAAACAGTTAAACACAAAAGCACATCCCCAGCAGACACACTGATACACACACCACCCTGATACACACACCACACTGATACACACATCACCCTGATACACACACCACACTGATACACACACCACACTGATACACACATCACCCTGATACACACACCACACTGATACACACATCACCCTGATACACACACCACACTGATACACACACCACACTGATACACACATCACCCTGATACACACACCACACTGATACACACACCACCCTGATACACACACCACACTGATACACACACCACCCTGATACACACACCACACTGATACACACACCACACTGATACACACATCACCACACTGATACACACACCACCCTGATACACACACACACACACAACACTGACAGACACACCACACTGATACACACACCACACTGATACACACACACACCACACTGATACACACACCACCCTGATACACACACACACACACCACACTGACACACACACCACACTGATACACACACCACACTGATACACACATCACCCTGATACACACACCACACTGATACACACACCACCCTGATACACACACCACACTGATACACACACCACCCTGATACACACACCACACTGATACACACATCACCACACTGATACACACACCACCCTGATACACACACACACACACAACACTGACAGACACACCACACTGATACACACACCACACTGATACACACACCACCCTGATACACACACACACACACCACACTGACACACACACCACACTGATACACACATCACCCTGATACACACACCACACTGATACACACACCACCCTGATACACACACCACACTGATACACACACCACACTGACACACACACCACACTGATACACACACCACACTGATACACACACCACCCTGATAAACACACCACACTGATACACACACCACACTGCTACACACACCACACTGATACACACACACCACACTGACACACACACCACACTGACACACACACACCACACTGACACACACACTGATACACACACCACACCACACTGACACACACACACCACACTGACACACACACACCACACTGATACACACACTGATACACACACCACACTGCTACACACACACCACACTGATACACACACCACACTGACACACACACACCACACTGACACACACACCACACTGATACACACACACCACACTGATACACACACCACACTGATACACACACCACCCTGATACACACACCACACTGATACACACACACACACACACCACACTGACAGACACACCACACTGATACACACACCACCCTGATACACACACACACACACACACACACACCACACTGACAGACACACCACACTGATACACACACACACACACACACACCACACTGATACACACACCACCCTGATACACACACCACACTGATACACACACACACACACACACACCACACTGACAGACACACCACACTGATACACACACCACCCTGGAACACACACACCACACTGATACACACACCACCCTGATACACACACACACACACCACACTGACACACACACCACACTGACACACACACCACACTGATACACACACCACCCTGATACACACACCACACTGATACACACACTTGAAAACAACTTGCATTCGGCTGGGTTTGTCACGCAGAGCTATCGTTTGATGAAATACTGCACACGAGTCATATGGACTGCATGTACACTGACAAAAAATGCTTTCTCACTTTGTTTTTTTGTCTTGTTTCCAGTCCAAATATCTAAAAGTTCTTAAATCAAGAAGCATTTACTAGATAAGTAAACTTACATAAGAAATTCAATCTTGTGTTCTGAAGAAAAAAAATTATCTAAAGTGAGTTTTTACTTAAAACAATCAAAGTTATCTGCCAAAAAAATATCTTAATTCAAATGGAAAACAAGATTCTTTAAAAAAAAATAATAATTCAAATAATTTAGCTTGTTTTAAGCAAAAACTCAATTTTAAATTTTTTATTTTGACATTCTATGTCATTTTACTTCTCTAGTAAATGCTTCTTGATTTAGGAATAGTTTGATATCTGAACTGGAAACACAACAAACATACATAAAACAAGCATTGTTTGCTGTGTTGGGGATTATATATTGCATCATGATCAGTTTCTGTTCTATGGAAAGATCCTCTCGGACATTCTGCAAAACATCTTCTTTGTTGTTTCACTGATGAAAGAACATCATACAGGTTTTAATCATAGACTGTAAGGTTTTAATGCAACAAAGGTTGATTTGATATCCAGTGTGCTGGAAACGGGTCCGTCAGTCATTCCAAGAATTTAAATGTACGGTTCACGCATTAAAAATTCTAAAATTCTACAACTGTTCTTCAAAATATAAAAATAATATTATTTAATAATAAAATAATATTACATTTAGAAGTTTGGCCATATAGAAATGTAATTTTACTTTGTTTGAGAAAAGCCACATCTAATGGTGAAGTGAAAAGCTCTATAAAAACACTTTCAGGTCCGAGAGATGAAACACGCAACGAACGCGTCACGTGTGTGTGTGTGTGTGTGTGTGTGTGTGTGCTGACCCTCTCTGGACTCTGCTCAGGTTGAGAAGTGAGTATTTAAGAGTGCATTTAACCTGCAAGACATTCAACAACACCCTGAACCCCGGAGACCTTGGCACCATTATCTTTCAGAGAGTGTGTTTTTGGAAGGATATTCAGGACTGTGTGGGTGCGTGTGTGTGTGTGTGTGTGTGTGTGTGTGTGTGTGTGTGTGTGTAGTGACCAGGCCGCTGCTGGAGTCAGATGGAGGTGAAGTGAGCAGATCTTCACAGCATCTCCTCCAGGGATCCTCATCCTCACACACACACACACACACACACACACACACACACACACCTCCACTTCTGCTTTCACACCAGCTCCTGCTCTTCTTCTTCACCCTCTCAGGCTCTCAGGCGTGTACTGCGGGGACGAGTGTGTCGGGTTCAGGAGCAGGGATGCGGATCACAGGAAGAATCCCGGATTCTCTTCCAGAGCTGGAATTCCTTTCAATCTCTCACTTTATCACTTTATGTTATCTTGCATGTATAATCATAAACAATTTTGCTTCTCGAGAATTTTTTTTGAGATCAGAGTCTCTTCTGCTTTATTTGATCAAAAATACAGTAAAACAGTGAAATATTATTCCAGTGTAAATCTGCTGTTCCCTATCAGGAACATCGAGCTGCGTGAAAACGCTGCGGGAACGCTTCTAGCGTTGTGCGTCTTGAAGCATAGTATGGAATCAGCCATCGGCGAGACGGAACGTCACGAGTGACGTCATCGACCAGGAAACTATAAAGCACACCCATGAACACAATGGCGACAGCTTCTGTTGTCTTCAGCAAGCGATTTGTGTGTGAATCTGTCCCAGTGTTTTTGTCTGTCTTTAGTGATTGCTAGGCAGGAGTTTTTCACTTAAAAAAAAAAAAAAAAAAGGCTATATATATGTATTCACATATCTAAGCGAGCAGCATTACAGAAAGTGTGTGTTCCCCCCTGTACTCGTTATTTCACGGGTGGGGATTCACACGATCTGTGTGTTGTTTGTTTGGGAGTACAGCATGCCCGGTCAGCTCTCGAGGGGGCTGATTGTGAGCATTGCGAGCGTTTTCCAATAAGAACGCTCTGCTCCCGCCGATCACTCTTTGAGGAGAGTGGTTCGGCTCGCGCTCCCCGCGGCTCGGGTCCCGCTTCTGTCGAGGCAGAGCGGCGGCGCGTGTCGTGGGGATCGCGGGTGAATCTGACAGCGGGGTTTGAGACGGGCCTCGCCCTATCTCAGCCTTTAACTGTTAGATTCAGTGCCTCAGTTTAGGGTTGGAAGCACGCTCTGCGGTTTCTTCTGCCCAGGCTGTGGCATTAATATTGCAACTATCCAGTTCTGAGGAGCTGAATGTTGTTGGTATAAAAATATAATGATAATAATATTATATAAACTATAAAATAAGGGGATTATGATATATATGATATATGATATATTCCCCTGAACAGAAATAAATGAGGAGCTTATGGAGGTGCTTACTCATGCTGTAGAAAAATTAAACATTGAGTGGTCAGCAGTTTGGCAGGAGTTTTTTATATAAAAATATTGTATAAACTATGTTTGCCTTCCCGAGTGCAACCTCCACGACGGTGCCTGCCATTTTTCCGGATCTCCACACCGAGGTGTCGAAGTCCTGGAAGAAAACGATTTCATAATGTATTTTTAGCCCTCAGATCTCTACAAAAATATTTTTATATTGCTGAGGCTTATTTACGGTTATGAGGCGATGCCTAGAAAAACTGGAGAGACGCCTACTGCCATCTCTCCGCTGAAACGAATTCGTCTTTTAGGCACCGGCATTTAAAGACAGGGACTGATGGGCGGGTCAGTCCTGGCTGTCGATAAGCTCCTCGCATGGGCGCAATAAAATCAGAGCGTCGCGTCTTGTGCTCCCCCTGCAAAATAGTGGAACCAGACGCGACACTCTCAGATGAAGTTTTCGGGGGTTAAACTGATCTGAGGACAGTCATTATAGCCAAGTGGCTTCATCAAAAAAAAAAAAAAAAAAAAGTAGTTCTGACGCCACCGGTGTCAGGATGCTGAGGGTGGTCCCCACCGTGAGAGAAAGGTGTTCACTGCATCTGACGGTGCCCATTCTCTCGCGGTGCCCTCAGGGGTCCCTTCTGCCAACCCCGCCATCGCGTCGGGGCGTAGACGGGCCCAGCGAGCGCTTCCCGAGGGACGCTCACCCCCTCTACAGAGTGTCGCGTCTTGTGCTCCCCCTGCAGTGGGACCAGGCGTGACACTCTCAACCGAGGTCTTCTGGCCATAAGACTGATCTGAGGACAGTCATTATGGCCAAGAAGGCTTCGTCTAAGAAGTCCTGACGCCACTGGCGTCAGGATGCTGAGGGTGGTCCCTACCGTGAGAGAAAGGTGTTCACCGCATCAGACGGTGCCCATTTTCTCCCGGTACCCTCAGGGGTCCCTTCTGCCAACCCCGCCTTCGTGTCGGGGCGTAGACGGGCCCAGCGAGCGCTTCCCGAGGGACGCTCGCCCCCTCTGAGGAGGGGTTTAGAGCAGTCAAACCAGTTGTTTCCTGCCGGTGCGCCGTTACAGGGCGCTGTGTTTGCTGCTCAGAATATTCCAGAGGCCAGTCTCGAGAGGCTGGTACCCTTTGTAGATTTTCTGGCGGAGTGTCCAAAAGTATCTCAGTGGGTCCTGCATTCGATAGAGAAAGGTTATGATATTAGGTCTCGTCCTCCTCGATTCAGCGGGGTCCTGCCCACAGTGGTGGGCCCCGAGCAGGCTCTGGTAATGGGACAAGAGGTGAAAACGCTCCTTCAGAAGGAGGCTATAGAACGGGTTCCTCCTCCCAGCAAGGAGTCTGGTTATTACAGCCGATATTTCATCGTTCCAAAGAAGGATGGTGGGGTTGCGTCCAATTTTAGATCTGCGCCCGTTAAGTCGCTCAGTAGCAAGCTCTGGTTCAAGAGGCTCACTCTGAAGCAGATCGTGTCACAAATCAGATCCGAGGACTGGTCTGTCACGATAGATCTGAAGGACGCGTATTTCCATATCTCCATCCTTTCGCAACACAGGAAGTCCTGAGGTTCGCTTTCGGGGGCGAAGCGTACCAATATTATGTTCTTCCGTTCGGTCTAGCTTTATCTCCCCGCACGTTCACGAAGTGGCGGCTCGGCATCGAGATGTCGTCCTCGCGCACTTCAAGAAATTGGGGTTGAGGCTGAATGCCAAGAAGAGTGTGTTATCTCCATCTCAGAGAACCTCTTTCTGGGGTCAGCCACAAAACAAGTGAAGCTAGGCCAGTTGCTCACTGTAAAGCAGTTCCAGAGATTGCTGGGTCTCATGGCAGCAGCGTCTAAGGTTATACCTTGCAGCCTGCTGTACACGAGACTATTACAGTGGTGGCTCAGAACCAAGGGGTTCTCCCTGAGGGGAAACCCCCTCCGCATGATCAAAGTTACATGGCGTTGCCTCCGTGCTCTGGTCATTTGGAGGGATCCTTGGTTTCTGTCCCAGGGACCTGTGCTGGGAGCTCTTTGTCGTCGTGTAACGCTAACGACAGATGCTTCCCTCACAGGCTGGGGGGTGATCATGAGTGGTCACCCAGCCCAGGGTCTGTGGCAGGACTATCATCGATTATGGCATATAAATTGTCTAGAGATGTTGGCAGTGTTTCAGGCTCTGAAACACTTCCTACCAGACCTCAGAGGTCATCATGTTCTTGTCTGGTCCGACAACACATCGGTGGTCTCTTACATAAACCATCAGGGGGGTCTGCGCTCTCGCCAGTTATACAATCTGGCTCGCCAGATCCTTCTATGGTCCCAGGGGAAGCTCCTCTCTTTGAGGGCGATTTATCTCCCGGGGTATTTAAATCAGGGAGCGGACATCCTGTCGAGGCAGGGGTCGAGATGCAGTGCGGTCGTGCCGAGGTAGACCTATTTGCGTCCAGGGAGACATCACACTGTCCACTGTGGTTCTCTCTCAGTCATCCAGCCCCGCGGGGTTGGACGCTATGGTACAGCCGTGGCCGAGGTCACGTCTGTACGCCTTTCCCCCGATTGCTCTGCTCCCAGGAGTTCTGGAGAGGGTTCGCCGGGACGGGGTCAGTCTACTATTGGTAGCCCCGTACTGGCCGGCCCGAGTTTGGTTTGCGGACCTTATATCTCTCCTAGACGGTTCTCCTCTGGAGATTCCGATCAGGGGGGACCTTCTCTCTCAGGCGAGCGGGTTGATTTATCACCCCCGCCCAGAGTTGTGGAAGCTATGGGCTTGGCCTCTGAGGGGGCCCAGCTCGTAGGTGCTGGTCTCTCAACCGAGGTTGTTGAGACCATCCTTCACTCCAGAGCTCCTTCCACGAGGAAGTTATACGCCTTGAAGTGGAGGCTCTTCACTTCTTGGTGTGGAGAACACCTGTTGGACCCAGTTAACTGCCCAGTGGGTGCAGTGCTGGAGTTCCTGCAGGAGCGTTTCTCCTCAGGGTTATCCCCCTCCACACTAAAGGTGTATGTGGCGGCACTTGCTGCTTACCATGTCCCTTTCAGTGGAGTCTCTTTGGGGAGACACCCGTTTATAACTCGTTTCCTCCGTGGTACTTTGAGGCTGAGGCCTGTAGTCCGCACGAGGGTGCCAGCGTGGGACTTGGCCATCGTTCTAGAAGGTCTTTCCCTAGCTCCTTTTGAGCCTATTGAAGAAGTTTCTGAAAAGTTTGTTACTTTAAAGACTATTTTTCTTCTTGCAATTTCTTCTCTTAAGAGAATCGGAGATATTCAGGCTCTCTCGGTTGCTCCTTCGTGTTTGGAATTTGCGCCTGGGATGGTGAAGGCTTTTCTCCACCCCAGGCCAGGTTATGTCCCTAAGGTCCCTACCAATGTGGCCAGACCTATAGTTCTGCAGGCCTTCTGTCCTCCTCCTTTTACATCGTCAGATCAGGAAAAACGTCTCGGGTTACGTATGTAACCCTTGTTCCCTGAGAAAGGGAACGAGACACTGCATCGGTGACGACGCTAGGGGACGCTGTTCAGCGTAGCGCGCGTCTGAATTTATGAATGAAACCGAAACCAATCCTATTGGCGTTGCGTGATGACGTAGCGTGTGACGGCATATGCGGATGTGTACAAAAGCACGCCGGCACACAGAAATGTCAGCTTTTGCTATGAAGCAAGTGCTCCAGGCGAGGTGAGGTGTGGCGAACCGATGCAGTGTCTCGTTCCCTTTCTCAGGGAACAAGGGTTACATACGTAACCCGAGACGTTCCCTTTCGAGGGAACTCGAACTGCATCGGTGACGACGCTAGGGGAACGAGATACCCACTATACCACAACGAAACCCCGCCCATCCTAGTGTGAAGCTGTCTTTAGGCACAACTTAGGAAGAAAGCACTCGTGCACCGGGTGTAGAGGGAAGGTCCAGACTGTAGAACCTCATGAATGTGTGCGGAGTGGCCCAGCCAGCCGCCTCACATATGTCATGGATAGAAACCCCTGAAAGGAGGGCTCTAGAGGACGCCATGCCTCTGGTGGAGTGAGCCCTCACGGCCATAGGTGAAGGCAAATTGCGCACCTGATAGGCCAGGGAAATAGTCTGAACGATCCAGTTGCTGATGGTCTGTTTAGAGGCAGGAAGCCCCTTCTTGGGCGACCCGAAACACGCCAGCAACTGGTCCGACTTCCGCCATGAGGAGGACCTCTGGACGTAACATCGTAGTGCTCTGACAGGGCAGAGCAGGTGAAGTCTCTCCTCATCCGCCGTCACATGAGGTGGAGGATGAAATGCCTGCAGAACCACAGGCCGTGCCAGATTTGATGGCACCTTGGGCAAATAGCCGGGCCTGGGGTGTAAGATGGCCTTGATGTTGCCTGGAGCAAACTCCAAGCACCCATTGGAAATAGAGAGCGCCTGAAGGTCTCCTACCCTCCTCAGAGAAGTAATGGCCAACAAAAAGACCAACTTAAACGAAAGGTACTTGGCCTCAGCCGACTCCAATGGTTCGAAGGGGGCCTCGGCAAGCCCTTCAAGAACCACCGCCAGGTCCCAAGAGGGAACCCTGGTGCGAGTCGCAGGTCTCATCCTCCAGGCTCCACGGAGGAAACGTACGACCAGGTGATGCCTCCCCAAAGGACCATCACTCAGAGGAGCGTGGAACGCCGCAATGGCAGCCACGTAAACCTTGAGTGTGGACGGGGCAAGCCCGGCAGAAAAGCGGTCTTGGAGAAACTCCAGCACTGACGCCACTGGGCAGTGAACTGGGTCCAGATCACGCTCTCTGCACCAAGTGACAAAAACATTCCACTTAAGGCCGTATAACTTCCTCGTGGAAGGAGCTCTGGAAGTGAGTATGGTTTCAACCACTTCTGCTGACAGGCCGGCTTCTAGGTACTGCGCCCCCTCAGGGGCCAGACCCACAGTTTCCACAGCTCGGGCCGAGGGTGGAGAACTGAGCCCCCCGCCTGAGACAACAGGTCCCTCCTCAGAGGGATCTGCCATGGCGGGTCTGCCAGAAGCAGGATGATGTCCGAAAACCATACTCGGGCCGGCCAAAACGGGGCTACTAGTAGTAGGCTGACCCCGTCCCGACGGACCCTCTCCAGAACTGCTGGGAGCAGCGCGATCGGGGGAAAGGCATACAGACGTAGCCTTGGCCACGTCTGTACCAAAGCATCCAACCCCAGCGGGGCTGGATCTGTGAGGGAGAACCAGAGTGGACAGTGTGTCGTCTCCCGAGACGCAAACAGGTCCACGTCCACTGGGCCAAACCTCTCGCATATTAACTCCACCGTCTCGGGGTGGAGTCTCCATTCCCCGGGCCTCAGCCCCTGCCTCGACAGTACGTCCGCTCCCTGATTCTGGTGCCCCGGGACATACATCGCCCTGAGAGACGACAGTCTCCGCTGGGACCACAGGAGGATCTGATGCGCCAGTCTGCACAGAGGGCGCGACCTCAGACCCCCCTGGTGATTCAAATAGGACACCACTGACGTATTGTCGGTTCTCACGAGAACATGGCGACCATGGAGGTCTGGCAGGAAACTCCTCAGAGCTCGGAACACCGCCAACATTTCCAGGCAATTTATGTGCCAGGAAGAATGATGGTCCTGCCAGAGACCTCTCGTAAAGAGGCCGTCCATGACCGCGCCCCAGCCCGTGAGGGAGGCGTCGGTCGAAATAATAACCCTGCGACCTAACGCTCCCAACTTGGGACCCTGGGACAGAAACCAAGGCTGCTTCCATATCGATAGGGAACGAAGGCATCTGCGCGTAACCCTTATCGTGCGGAATGGATTTCCCCTCGGGGAAAACCCCTTGGCTTTCAACCACCACTGCAGGGCTCTCATGTGTAGCAGGCCGGAGGGTATGACGCTGGACGCTGCTGCCATGAGACCCAACACCCTTTGGAAGTGTTTTACTGTGATGGTGTGGCCTAGCTTCACCCTGGTTATTGTGGTCAAAATGGACTCGATGCGTGCAGGAGACATGTGTGCCTGCATCGTCGTTGAGTCCCAGACCACGCCCAAGAATGTAGTTCGTTGGGCGGGTGTCAACACGCTCTTCTTTGTGTTGAGCCTCAACCCCAAGCGCTGAATGTGGCCAAGGACGACATCTCGATGCCGAACTGCCAACTCTCGAGACTGGGCCAAAATGAGCCAGTCGTCGATATAATTCAGCACGCGGATGCCCTGGAGCCTCAGTGGGGCCAGAGCTGCATCCATACACTTGGTGAACGTGCGAGGGGAGAGTGCTAGGCCGAATGGAAGAACCCGATACTGGTATGCTTCGCCCCCGAAAGCAAACCTCAGGAACCTCCTGTGAGATGGAAGGATGGAGACATGAAAATAAGCATCCTTTAGATCTATCGTGACAAACCAATCCTCGGATTGGATTTGACTCACGATGATGGAGATAGTGAGCATCTTGAACCTGAATCTCCTCAAAGACCGATTCAGATGCCTTAGATCTAGAATTGGACGCAGACCTCCATCCTTCTTGGGAACTATGAAGTACCGGCTGTAGAACCCGGACTCCCTGACTGGTGGGGGAACATGCTCTATGGCCCCTTTTTCCAGCAGCGAGTGAACTTCCTGTTCTAACACCTGACCCTGCTCTGGGTGCACTGAAGTCCAGACCACCCCGTTGAATTTTGGTGGGCGGATCCGGAACTGCAGCCTGTACCCAATCTCTACAGTACGCAGGACCCATGGAGAAATGTTCGCGAGGTTTTGCCATGCCTCTGCAAAATTCGCCAAGGGAACCAGCCCCTCGGGGCTGGTGTCCGGTGTTTTGTGCGAGTCCTTGACGGCACCCTGAGGCGGAGGACCGGCAGGGGAGAACCGACAACGAGACACAGTGTGCGAGCTCAAACGCTGTCTGACTGCAAGCCTTCGGGGCAGACAGATGGGCGTGAGCTCGCTGGAAGCTGGCGTGTCCCGAGGCGTCAGAGACGGCGGGATACTGACGCCAGCCTCCCAAGGGCCCAACGAGAGAGGGGACCTCGGTCGCTCTCTCTCGGGGGGGGCGGCCCTTCGAGGTCTTGGGCGAGTTAGGACCTCTTTCCCCTCGCCTTCCTGGACTGAAGGACGGTCCTCAGATCCGTCTTCTCAGGAGGCTGCGGGTGCGTACGCCGCCTAGAGTCCCAAGCTCTCTGAGGGGGAGCTCTGGACGCGACGCTCGCCTTCTGACCCTGGCGATAAGAGGAGGAAGAAGTAGGCTGCGGCTGCTTATCTGTGTGAGCCGCCCTCCTAGACCTAGAGCGACGAGGAAGATATTGCTTAAAAGCTTCGCCCTGTTTCTTGGCGTCCTGAAATCTGTCGACGACAGCATTAACCGCCTCACCGAACAGACCCGTAGAAGAAACTGGTGCATCAAGGAGAAAAGCTCTGTCCTTCTCCTTAATGCCCGAAAGATTAAGCCACAGATGTCTCTCCGTGGTTACCAGGGCTGACATAGAGCGGCCGATTGCACGGGCCGTCTCCTTGGTGACCCGGAGAGACAGATCTGTGGCTCTGCGAAGTTCGGTAATATCATCCATGGATGGACCCTCGCCCTGGTCTATTTCTCTTAACAGGTCGGCTTGGTATGCCTGCAAAAGAGCCATTGTGTGCAGGCTCGCACCAGCTCGACCCGCCGCCATATAAGCTCTGCCCACCAAAGCAGATGTAGTGCGACATGGCTTGGAGGGCAGCGCCGGTGATTTAAGGGATGACGCAAGATCGGGTGAAAGATAACTGGCCAAAGCCTCTTCCACCCGAGGCATCATCCCATAACCATTCTCTCTAGCTCCCACAATGTTACTATAATACAACATAGGGGGGTTAGACAGGCGTGAGGAGAAGGGCCTGTTCCAAGATTTACACAACTCGTTGTGTAAATCTGGAAAGAATGGAAGGGACCGGCGAGAAGGCTGCGTACGGTGCTGCAGAAAGCGCTCGTCGAGTTTGCTCTTGGCGCGCGCTTCCTGCCTCTCTTGTGGCCAAGAAATGTCGAGCTTGGCCACAGCCCGTGTCACAACCTCCAGCAGCTCGTTATAATTAGGGGCAGGAAGAACAGTTGGCTGTGTTTGACTGAGATCCCCCTCCCTAGCACCAAGCACATCTAATT
>JAULUF010000063.1:500000-515000 GCA_031834385.1 Semotilus atromaculatus
AACTGACTCTGTGATTCGGGGTAAATTGCATCGGTGTGTTTAACACAGGCCAGCGCTCACAGCAGAATGACTGCAGGTTACGCCATTATTCTGCTCTCTGTCTTAAGATTGACAATCAGCCTAATTTACAAACCAGGGTTAACACAAGCCCTCGGAGAGGACCGCCACTGGGTTACCTGTGTGAAACCAGTCATGTTTTTAATTATTATTCATATTTCCCCCCTAATGTCCACATATGTTGATGAAGTGATTTATTTTTTAATGACCATTTTTTATGTTCATGTGGAGCCATTAAGTAGTAAACCATAGTGGTGGGTGGAGTCTGTAGTGTGGGCGTGTTTTAGTGGTGGGAGGAGTCTGTGATGGGGTGTGGTTTGGTGGTGGGTGGAGATGTATGATGTGGGTGTGGTTTGGTGGTGGGTGGAGTCTGTGATGTGGGTGTGGTTTGGTGGTGGGTGGGGATGTATGATGTGGGTGTGGTTTGGTGGTGGGTGGAGTCTGTGATGTGGGTTTGGTTTGGTGGTGGGTGGGGATGTATGATGTGGGTGTCGTTTGGTGGTGGGTGGAGTCTGTGATGTAGGTATGGTTTGGTGGTGGGTGGGGATGTATGATGTGGGTGTGGTTTGGTGGTGGGTGGAGTCTGTGATGTGGGTATGGTTTGGTGGTGGGTGGGGATGTATGATGTGGGTGTGGTTTGGTGGTGGGTGGAGTCTGTGATTGGTGTAGTTTAGTGGTAGGGGGAATCTGTAATGTGGGTGTGGTTTAGTGGTGGGTGGAGTCTGTGATGGGTGTGGTTTGGTGGTGGGTAGAGTCTGTGATGGGGTGTGGTTTGGTGGTGGGTGGAGATGTATGATGTGGGTGTGGTTTGGTGGTGGGTGGAGTCTGTGATGGGGTGTGGTTTGGTGGTGGGTAGAGTCTGTGATGGGGTGTGGTTTGGTGGTGGGTAGAGTCTGTGATGGGGTGTGGTTTGGTGGTGGGTGGAGATGTATGATGTGGGTGTGGTTTGGTGGTGGGTGGAGTCTGTGATGTGGGTGTGGTTTGGTGCTGGGTGGGGATGTATGATGTGGGTGTGGTTTGGTGGTGGGTGGAGTCTGATGTGGGTATGGTTTGGTGGTGGGTGGGGATGTATGATGTGGGTGTGGTTTGGTGGTGGGTGGAGTCTGTGATGGGGTGTGGTTTGGTGGTGGGTAGAGTCTGTGATGGGGTGTGGTTTGGTGGTGGGTGGAGATGTATGATGTGGGTGTGGTTTGGTGGTGGGTGGAGTCTGTGATGTGGGTGTGGTTTGGTGCTGGGTGGGGATGTATGATGTGGGTGTGGTTTGGTGGTGGGTGGAGTCTGATGTGGGTATGGTTTGGTGGTGAGTGGGGATGTATGATGTGGGTGTGGTTTGGTGGTGGGTGGGGATGTATGATGTGGGTGTGGTTTAGTGGTGGGTGGAGTCTGTGGAGTGGTTCCTTGTGCCAATGCATTCATAATTCATTTTTCGTGATCATTTTCCACCCTTGCTATGATCTTAAATGGACCTTTATTGCTGCATCAAATTTTAGGCTATTTGATTTCTTATTTTGATGAGTAAATTCAAATTGTAGTATAGTACAATGAACTCTTTAATTTCAAAACAGTTCGGAGGATTTGATTCCATATGAATGGAAAAATCCCTCAATTCAGAGTCTGACACCTCTACTGGCGCTCTGAGCGGCTGCAGAGACACATTCCGACTGTGTTTGCAGTGCAGAGATGTTACGCTGAGCGTGTAGACAGCAGTAAACGTATATGCCTGTAATGGATAGGTTTATTTTAGAGACAACCATCTGCTATCAATCTCTCCCTCTCTCTCTCACTCAGGGAAAACGATAAAGACAGATTCTGTCGTGAACAGGAGCCCAGGGTCCTCTGGAGGCTGAAAACACCGGCATTTCCTGTAACAGTAATAAAAATGAGCAGGCTTAAAGGTGACATTTCACAATATACTCTTATTTGTGTCTATAAAGTGCATTCTGCGGCTCTTGACTCATTCACGGTGCTTGTGTGTAAGAGGTGAACATTAACAATGTCCTGAGCAAATGGAAATGCTATCCCCTTTTATTAAAGCACCTGCGCTGTGTCTAGCAGCCCGACCTCAGAGGACACATTTTCACCTACTGTCACCTCCCGTATCCTTCAATTTATGCCCGTCTCTGCTCTCTAAACCCAAGGGCCTGGATAGGTAGGCAACAAAGATAGAAATAAAGAAAGAGAAAATGTTTGTCATTGGCTTTATGGAAGGACATTACTCACCGTTTATTGGATTTTTAAACATGTTTTTCTGTCATCCTCTTTGTACTGGGATGAGAAAATATTTATGTTCATATGGAACCATTAACTAGTAAATCGTGGTAATGGGTGGAGTCTGTAATGTGGGCATGGTAATGGGTGGAGTCTGTGATGTGGGCGTGGTGATGGGTGGAGTCTGTGATGTGGGCGTGGTGATGGGTGGAGTCTGTGATGTGGGCGGAGTCTGTGATGTGGGCATGGTGATGGGTGGAGTCTGTGATGTGGGCGTAGTGATGGGTGGAGTCTGTGATGTGGGCATGGTGATGGGTGGAGTCTGTGATGTGGGCATTGGTAATGGGTGGAGTCTGTGATGTGGGCGTGGTGATGGGATGAGTCTGTGATGTGGGCGTGGTGATGGGTGGAGTCTGTGATGTGGGTGTCGTGATGGGTGGAGTCTGTGATGTGGGCGTGGTGATGGGATGAGTCTGTGATGTGGGCATGGTGATGGGTGGAGTCTGTGATGTGGGCGGAGTCTGTGATGTGGGCATGGTGATGGGTGGAGTCTGTGATGTGGGCGTAGTGATGGGTGGAGTCTGTGATGTGGGCATGGTGATGGGTGGAGTCTGTGATGTGGGCATTGGTAATGGGTGGAGTCTGTGATGTGGGCGTGGTGATGGGATGAGTCTGTGATGTGGTCGTGGTGATGGGTGGAGTCTGTGATGTGGGTGTCGTGATGGGTGGAGTCTGTGATGTGGGCGTGGTGATGGGATGAGTCTGTGATGTGGGCATGGTGATGGTTGGAGTCTGTGAAGTGGGCATGGTGATGGGTGGAGTCTGTGATGTGGGCGTGGTGATGGGTGGAGTCTGTGATGTGGGCGTGGTGATGGGTGGAGCCTGACATGAGTGCTGTGGGGTCGGGGGTATTGTGATGTGTGAGTGTGGTTTAGGTCTGTCTTTGTTGTGCGTGTGGCAATGGGTGGAGTCTGTAGAGTCTGTGATGTGGCTGTGGTTTAGTTGGTGGGTGGAGGTGTAATGGGTAGAATGAGATGAGAGGTGTGGACGTGGAATTGGGAGGGTGTGATTTTGTTGGTGGGTGGAGTCTGTTGTTGGTGGTCTCTATGTTGTGGGCGTTGTGTTGGGTAGAGTGTGATGGGTTGGTGTGGCTTTGGGTGGAGTCTGGGAGTGCGAGTGTAGTCATGGTAACTGGTCCAAGATAAAAATGCTTTTCAATAATCAGCAACAATCAGCATTTCAGACTGTATGTATCTAAACACACACACACACACACACACACACACACACACAGACACACACACACACACACGCAGAAATGATTCATCCAACAACCGCACTGGGTGACCCTTCTAATTGGTCATGCATGCTGCACAGCGCTTTAGACTTTGAGAGCTTATGGCTTCTGTTGATTTAAGGTGAGTCTTAAAATTGTAATATAAATGGAAATGCGCCTGTTTTTATATGTAAATGCCACTAACTGGCTAAAGTAATGTATCACAAGCACACAGTTAATCACTGCTCTGACACTCACTTGTGCTGGTTTTAGCTTGAACATTTTGACCGTTTACTGAACAAATCAAGACATTTTTTTAAATGATTTTGTTTCCTGTTTTTGAGAGTCTTTTTTATAAACCTAAGAGGATGGAGAAAGTGAAATCTGTGTGGATGTTTTATCCTGTTACTTCGATTAGACTTTTCCCAGTGTCGTGCGTTGGACGGGTCGGGTCGTGGCCTAATGCCAGCAGATTGACAGGCGTGCTACAGCCTCCGAGGGGACGAACTTTTATCTCGTCAAAGTGTTCATACACGGCTAAGACAGAGCGCATCAATCTGAGGCGTTTGAGAGGCGAGCGCTAATGTGACTTCAGTGCTGTCACCTCACGGAGACACTGGGAGACGCTCAGAGGACAAACCCATTACGCTAATGACCGTCCAATCGCCATGACCAATCAAATATGCCGACCCCCCCCCCCCCCCCCCACATGTCTAAATGTGTCCGCGGATGCTGGCAGAAGAGAAGGAGCGGAGGGACTGTATTTTGACAGCGACTAAGGGACACTTGACAGTAGCGTGCCAGTGAGCATCATTCAACAGTCGGCCATCTTCAGAATCCACAGTCGGGTTCAGTCCACTTCTATTGTTCAGAGCGCTCACGGTCCCTGGAACAGAGCTCGCTTCCTCCACTGTCTGCTGATATGTATTGATGTAGAAACAGTTATTTGGTGTGTTTATCCAGGGAATTCTTCCAGCGCTTGTCAGGGAACGCCACAATGATTCCAAGGGTCACTAACAACAAAAGACTGATTGAATAAATTTGTGTAAAAACAGAAAGAGGCAAACAAAACCTCAGCATGTTTCTCTCCTCTTCCAGAGCGTCCGGGTCAGACGAGACGTTTCTGGGCTCGAGAGCGGATCTCTGCGGGAGGAATCCCAGCTCCTCCTGAGTCTCTATCACTCACAACCGGGCCGTTACTGTTGAGTGAAACTATATAAAAGAATTGAAATACTAAAATTGCAAAAAACAAACCTGGAGTAAATATCAGTAACTAAAAGTAATTACAAAATTACTAAAATGAAAACACAAAATATATCAAATAAAAGCTAAATATGAATAGATACTTTAATAGTATATAAATAATACAACCAACAACAAAAAAAAAACACTGACAAAAACATACTTAATTTGAAATAAATAACAGAATAGTTCACGTACAAATGTCGCTTGTGCTGAAAAGCAGCAGGACCTGTCAGTCAGAGAAGCATCATATTAGTCGTCAAGGACTCTATATTATAACTTTTCTGAACTCATATGATGTTTTGTGTGAAGACGAGTCGTGTCAGGTTTGACGTCACTGATGCCGGATGGCATTGGTTCTCGCATCTCTCATGACCAAACGCCAAACGCATGACCAAACGCATCACCACAAGATGATAAGCACACGTTTTGAGACCTATTATAAGATTTATTAATGAATTTAAATGACTAAATATTTTATACTTTTCGCATAAATGACTGCAGGAGTGTGTTGCACACACACACACACACACACACACACACACACACACACACCAGATACCAGCATACCAGCAATAATGAACATTCTGGGAAATTCGAGCAGATGAAAATGATTATATTGCTAATGTACGCTGCAATATTGTCCAGTTCTGAAACAAATCATAAACCTGTCCCTGTGCAAAATGCAAATAAATAAACCTCTGACATGTTTCTCCAGCCTTTACACATTTGCATATAAATCCTTCACAAAATTCCATTTTCAGCCCAAACAAATTAGTAATCGCCATGAAGAAATCCGATAATTCCAGCTATAATTTCTGAAACTAACGTCGGGACCCTTTGCTCATAATTAAATGAAAAGGAGAGAAGTAAATGTATTTACCTCATGGCTAATTTAAGGAAACATCATAAATATTGCAACAACTGTAGAGTGGTTATTGTGAATTTCATTTGCATAAGTATTGTGTTCTTAGGGTTGAACCTGTAATCCGAACGGAGTGTTTGAGTCCACCAGTGAAGACTTTTACTGGTAGAAATGGCCCTATTCTCATGTGTAAGTGGTTCAGTGGACACCACGACCCATAATGCAAAGCAAACAGCCATGAGTCATTCTAACAGAAGGATCTGAGACAGTGAGGGTTTGTTCTCTTGACTGTGGCTGCAGAGGTTGGGCAGGTGGTTTATAATGAAGCGGATTCTGACCTTTTAATGCTGCAGTCATTGATTGAGAGCGGCAGCAGGCCCGGCTCAGTCCGGAGGTGATAGATTATTTAATTAACTATTGACCTTTCTGCCGCCCATTCATCGATGAAAAGCCTTTTATGACAGAGCAGCGTTTAGGCGGAGAGCTGCTGAGTTTTGATTTTTGGATTTACTGTTTAGATTCTGTTCCTTCTGTAGTTGATGTTACATCTTCATTCTGGTCTGGTGATCAAATTTCTCGTACACACTGTTACTGTTACTGTTAATGTTACTGTTACTGCTACTGCTACTGCTACTGTTACTGTTACTCTTAATGTTACAAATGCTCTTACTCTTACTGTCACTGCTACTGTTACTTTTACTGCTACTGTTACTGCTCCCGCTACTCATAGTCTTGCTCTTACTCTTACGGCTACTGTTGCTCTTACTGCTACTGTTGCTGCTACTGTAACTGTTACTGCTCCTGCTACTCTTACTCTTGCCCTTACTCTTACGGCTAATGTTGCTCTTACTGTTACTGTTACTGGTACTGTAACTGTTACTGTTACCACTACTGTAACTATTACTGTTACTGTTACTGCTCCTGCTACTCTTACTCTTGCCCTTACTCTTACGGCTACTGTTACTGTTACTGTTACTGCTACTGTAGGGCTGTCAAAATTGCTCAAAAATGACGTTCGAATATTCCCTCTAAAAAAAACACATATATTCGAACTATTCGAATATCTGGTTGCGCATTTTGTCAATGACGCGCATTACGTCAATAACAGGACAAATTAATACAAAGAGACACAACTACTTGTATAGGTAGCTTATTTAAGTTTAAACATATTTGACAACGTATTAACTTACACAAAAACAAGTAAATCAACTAATGGCCAAGACCGCAGACCTTACTCTCGCAGGCACTCTTTCTCTCGCCCTCGCTCGCTCTCTCTCTCTCGCCCTCACGCTCTCTGCGCATAACGGTTTAAATGAACAACAATACACACATGTTGAGTGCTGATCAAGAGTTTTTGCTGACCTAAATATAGCAGGCTTCATTCAGTGATTGAAACAAATATTATTAACATTAATTGAAGTTTTACAGTATAGAACCGACATTGAACTCTCCGAGCAGCTCGTGCTGTGGTAAACTGCTGCTACTATGGCTATTTCGGGGACGTCTGGCCACACCCCCTTGGCGGGCTCTGTATGATGTAATGCTAGCTCATTGGCGCACACGTTCGAGGCGCCCGCGCCATTGGATGTGCAGTTGCCGCAGCACAGCCAATGAGTGAGCCAGACAGTCACTGTGCTATCTGTGCAGCTGGAAAATGCGTTTTACATTTTAAGCTTCAGAATTTTGCCACTAGCAAAGCAGACAGCCGCGCCTCTGCTACCGCGGGCATGTTTTTCCACATGATTCGAATATTAATTTTCACCTTCGAATTTCTGTTTTTTTAAACTATTCGAATATATATTCGAATTTAGAATATTCGTTGACAGCCCTATGCTACTGTAACTGTTACTGTTACTGTTACTGTTACTGTTACTGCTCCTGCTACTGCTCCCGCTACTCTTACTCTTGCCCTTACTCTTACTGTTACTGCTACTGTAACTGTAACTGTTACTGTTTGTTACAGTTACTGTTACTGTTACTGCTACTGCTACTCTTACTCTTGCTCTTACTCTTACGGCTACTGTTACTCTTACTGTTACTGCTACTGCTCCCGCTACTCTTACTCTTGCCCTTACTCTTACTGTTACTGTTACTGCTACTGTTACTGTTACTGTTACTGTTACTGTTAGTTACTGTTACTGTTACTGCTACTCTTACTCTTGCTCTTACTCTTACTCTTACGGCTACTGTTACTCTTACTGCTCCTGCTACTGCTACTGCTACTCTTACTCTTGCCCTTACTCTTACGGCTACTGTTACTGCTACTGCTACTGTAACTGTTACTGTTACTGTTACTGTTACTGCTCCTGCTACTGCTCCCGCTACTCTTACTCTTGCCCTTACTCTTACTGTTACTGCTACTGTTACTGTTACTGTTACTGCTACTGCTACTGCTACTGCTACTCTTGCTCTTACTCTTACTTTTACTGTTACTGCTCCTGCTACTCTTACTCTTGCCCTTACTCTTACGGCTACTGTTACTGTTACTGCTACTGTAACTGTTACTGTTACTGCTCCTGCTACTGCTCCCGCTACTCTTACTCTTGCCCTTACTCTTACTGTTACTGCTACTGTTACTGCTACTGTTACTGTTACTGCTACTGCTACTGCTACTCTTACTCTTGCTCTTACTCTTACTTTTACTGTTACTGCTCCTGCTACTCTTACTCTTGCCCTTACTCTTACGGCTACTGTTACTGTTACTGTTACTGTAACTGTTACTGTTACTGTTACTGTTACTGCTCCTGCTACTGCTCCCGCTACTCTTACTCTTGCCCTTACTCTTACTGTTACTGCTACTGTAACTGTTACTGTTACTGCTCCTGCTACTGCTCCCGCTACTCTTACTCTTGCCCTTACTCTTACTGTTACTGCTACTGTAACTGTAACTGTTACTGTTACTGTTTGTTACAGTTACTGTTACTGCTACTGCTACTCGTACTCTTGCTCTTACTCTTACGGCTACTGTTACTCTTACTGTTACTGCTACTGCTCCCGCTACTCTTACTCTTGCCCTTACTCTTACTGTTACTGTTACTGCTACTGCTACTGCTACTGTTACTGTTACTGTTACTGTTAGTTACTGTTACTGTTACTGTTACTGCTACTCTTACTCTTGCTCTTACTCTTACGGCTACTGTTACTCTTACTGCTCCTGCTACTGCTACTCTTACTCTTGCCCTTACTCTTACGGCTACTGTTACTGTTACTGCTACTGCTACTGTAACTGTTACTGCTCCTGCTCCTGCTACTGCTCCCGCTACTCTTACTCTTGCCCTTACTCTTACTCTTACTGTTACTGTTACTGTTACTGCTACTGTTACTGTTACTGTTACTGTTACTGTTCCTGCTACTGCTACTCTTACTCTTACTCTTGCTCTTACTCTTACGGCTGCTGTTACTCTTACTGCTCCTGCTACTGCTAGTGCTACTCTTAATATTGCCCTTACTCTTACTGTTACTGCTACTGCTACTGCTACTGTAACTGTAACTGTTACTGTTACTGTTAGTTACTGTTACTGTTACTGCTACTGCTACTCTTACTCTTGCTCTTACTCTTACGGCTACTGTTACTCTTACTGTTACTGCTACTGTAACTGTTACTGCTACTGTTACTGCTCCCACTACTCTTACTCTTACAGCTACTGCTACTCTTTTGTAACTGTTACTGCTACTGTAACTGTTACTGTTACTGTTACTGTTACTGTTACTGCTACTGCTACTGCTACTCTTACTCTTGCTCTCACGGCTACTGTTACTGTTACTGCTACTGTAACTGTTATTGTTACTGTTGCTGCTCCTGCTACTGTAACTATTACTGTGACTGTGACTGTTACTGTTACTGCTCCTGCTACTGCTACTGCTCCTGCTATCGCTACTCTTACTCTTGCTCTTACTCTTACTCTTACTCTTGCTCTTACTCTTGCTCTTGCTCTTACGGCTACTGTTACTGTTACTGCTCCTGCTCCCGCTACTCTTACTCTTACGGCTACTGTTACGGTTACTGTAACTGTTACTTTTACTGTTACTGCAACTGTAACTGTAACTGTTACTGCAACTGTAACTGTAACTGTTACTGTTACTGTTACTGTTACTGCTCCTGTTACTGCTACTGTAACTGTTACTGCTACTGTTACTGCTATCACTACTCTTACTCTTGCTCTTACTCTTACGGCTACTGTTACTCTTACTGATAACTGTTACTGTTACTGCAACTGCAACTGTAACTGTAACTGTAACTGTAACTGTTACTGTTACTGCTCCTGTTACTGCTCCTTTTACTGCAACTGTAACTGTTACTGTGACTGTGACTGTGACTGTTACTGTTACTGTTACTGCTCCTGTTACTGTTACTGATCCTGTTACTGCTCCTGTTACTGCAACTGTAACTGTTACTGCTCCTGTTACTGCAACTGTAACTGTTACTGTTACTGCTCCTGTTACTGCAACTGTTACTGTTACTGCTCCTGTTACTGCTCCTGTTACTGTTACTGCTCCTGTTACTGTTACTGTTACTTTTACTGCTCCTGTTACTGTTACTGCTCAGGTTACTGCTCCTGTTACTGCAACTGTAACTGTTACTGTTACTGTAGTCTGTTACTGCTCCTGTAACTGTTACTGCAAATGTTACTGCAACTGTAACTGCTACTGTTACTGTTACTGCTCCTGTTACTGCAACTGTTACTGTTACTGTTACTGTTACTGCTTCTGTTACTGTTACTATTACTGTCATCACGTCTAACTTTAAAAAAAAATTAAATGGAAAAACGGTTGATGGCAAGGATGCTACAATGTATATTAATCCTTTTCGCATTTTAGATATCCTAAATATACACAATAATATGTTCAGTTTTTGCATATTTTGTTAAAATAATAGCATGATTAAATATGACACACAATAAAAACTATACATACATTAATTTAGAAGAAAAAACTGTTGATCATAATGGAATTGATGCTACAATGTTTATAAATCAATTTTACACAACAAAAATTTAAACTGTGTTTATTTATTTATTTAGTTGCTTAAATTATCATTGGTTTAAATATATTAATTAATATAGCTATGATGGGATTTTATAGTTTAACATTGAAAGTTGAGGTCAGAGACAAAGGTTAAAGAATAAAACATCTTTATATCAGAGGCATTTGAAACAAAAACATGAACATTGTTGGTGTTGGGCTACTACTGTTCAATATGAAATCTGTGTTTTGAAGCAAAAGCATTAGAGGAGCACTGATATATACTATATATATATATATATATATATATATATATATATATATATATATATATATATAATATATGCACACACACACACACACACACACACACATATATTATGTGTGCAGTATGTTCTTCTTCTTTAACAATGAGTGTCCTAGATTCCTTCTCTTGATCTATTAGAAGTGTTGATGGCAGCACGAGCGCAGCCTCCCGCTGATCCAGAATCAGTGCTAGAATGTTTCCACAGATGTCAGATTCCCTCCCTGTAGAGAGACATGCGTCGCACTCTCCTGAGTGCAGTTAAAGAGAGAGAGACACATGTCTTACCTTCCGGAGCAAAGAGTAAATTGGCCTCGAGAGGTTTTCATCTATTCAACCTGTTCGTCAGCATGAGAGAGACAGACTGAAGCGAGACAGAATTAGCTCTGATATGTCTGACTGAATGATGATGCCGCGCTGCTACAGATTTCACTCTTCAGTCACACACTGACATTAAATGAGGTACGAGGATCAGTTTTATTTAAGATGCTTCTGTCCCAGCTAACAGGTAACGTTTTGGCAAGGTTTTCTCAAAGTTATGAACTAAAGTTCTTCCAGTAAAGTCTTTAACTCTTTCCTTGCCACTGAGTTCATTTTCTGGCAATTTGTGTTTTCTCTGTTATACAGTAGGGGGCGCTGTTTCACATCTTCTAAAAGAGTACAGAATCTACTGATCAAAACACATAACAGGTGAAGAAGAAGCAGAAACAAGCAATGGAAGGATTGCTGACGCTCATGTAAAATAACACTATCATCAAACATTAAACAGCATATAAATCAAATCTGTGTAATGTTACTGAATGAAATGTAGACCCATGAAGAGGAAAGACTGAAGCTTTGAGGTGTTGATGGACTCGATCTACTTCATCTGTGTTTAGATTATTGAACTGAACATGATCTGGACGAAGTCTTTAACAAAAGCTGATTTTCTCAGCTTTTTTTCCTCAAAATGTTGCTGTTTTATGAAACTTACCCACATAAAGTGTTGATAAAAAAAGAAAGCATGAAACTAGAATCAATTTGTTTGTTTAAAAGCTTTTTTTTTCTTTTGATATGAAAATTCACTGCTTTGAAATTTCATTAAAATGAAAATGAATATGAATATCTGCATGTTCAGATATTCATAAAACAAAATATTCTGGAGGCAATGAAAGTTTTGTGAAAATGATCAAAAATGCTGGTCTGGCTGGCAGCTGAAAAAAAAGCTGCCAGGAAAGAGTTAATAATGTTAGAACGATAGCACAAAAACATTATTTATACATTGTTCATGGAACGTACAGTTGGATGTTCATCTAACGTTTTTTTTAAATATACTTGTTTCAGAACATTCAGAGAACATTCAAAAGTATAATGCTTAAAGCATAATGTTTGAAGAATGATACAATGGAATGTTCCCTTAACGTTCATTCAAAAAAAGTCACATAAATTTTTTTTTTTTTTTTTACGCATTTAAGAAACTGGATGTTTTGAAGGTTCAGAAAACATTCAGATATAACATTCTCATATGCTCTCTTATTGAGAGCATTAGCAAAACATTCTTAGAACATATTTTAGTTAGCTGGATTAGAAGTCAGATATGCAAGACCGGTTTGGGAAGATATATCCTGGTGGAAAACGATTCTAGTATACTTCAGGTGTGTTAATGATTAGGTAACTTGAAGTGTGTTATATTGAAAGAACTAATACAAGTACGTTACCAATTTAATACAGGTGTCTTATACCAGTATACCATGAGTGTGTGTATATATTCCCCTTTTCAATAGTGCATTACAAATATACTAACAAAAATTGTACTATCTCTATATTAAAAGTATATTAGCATCATGCTTTTACCTATTTTCACAATACAAATTTTAACACACTTTGGGCCCTATCTTGCACCCGGCGCAATTGACTTTGTACACTGACGCATGTATCATTCCTATTTTGCACCCGCGCAAAGCGGACTTTTCCCTCCACAGACACACGTCGGTTAACTAAGAAATACACTTGCGCTCCCCGGGGCGGTTCAGCGTAAAGAGGAGGCGTGTTCCGGCGCAAACTTTCCCTCATGCTATTTTGCAGTTCCAGAAAACAATTGCGCCACTGACCAGAAAAAAACCTAGTCTAAAGTCAGTGGCGCGTTGCGCGTACATTCAGATGCTATTTTAAGCGCGCGTGCTTGGTCATAATACAGAGTGTGAACAACGCGCATACACTGTAGATGATTATCTCATCTACACAGATGCTTTTTCCTTTTTGCAAATGATACATTATTATAAGGAAAAATATTAAAACACGAGGGAAATCATTGTTGTCCAGTCAAGTCAAGTATATTTATATAGTGCTTTTCACAATAGAGATTGTATCAAAGCAGCTTCACAGTATTAATATGTTGTGTCCATGACGATCGGAAAAATAGGCATAAAGCTTAGGCCTACATATTTACCCAAATTATTATATTCATGTATAACCGAAGCTAGTTTGTGTGGGTTTGTCCCATCCCCAATGCCACTTCTCTTTCTTTTACGGCCCTGACGAGAACATCGATCTCCTCGGCTGTGAACCGATTCTGAAGCGCTCCTGGTAAATGCGCCGTTATAATAGTATTGCGCCATGGAACAAGCGCACCTCGTTCATCATGCTCTTAAAGGGAATGTGATACGACGCTCTGATTGGTTTATTTCACGTTACGCCCAAACCACACCTATGAATAATGAAGCTACTTCAGACCAACCCCTTTTAGATTTGCGCCAGGCGCAAGAGTCATTTATCCCACCGGGAAAATAGCAACAGCGCCGGGATCCGCCCACAAAAGTACTTGCACTTTGTGCTTTGACACTTGCGTTTCAGATCGTGCGTTGAGTGCAAGATAGGGCCCTGTAATATAATTGTACTTGTATATAACACTAGTATATAATAATATAAGTGCATTTATTTGCACTTTATTAAAAAAATATATGTTAGGTATATTTTTAACTGTGTACTTTTTTTTCACTAGGGTGTTGTTCCACATATAAACACAGCAGTGTGTGTGTGACAGTGTGTTTGTGAGAGTTTGTGTGAGAATGTGTGTGACAGTGTGTTTCTGAGAGTGTGTTTGTGAGAGTTTGTGTGAGAGTGTGTGTGACAGTGTGTTTCTGAGAGTGTGTTTGTGAGAGTGTGTGTGAGAGTGTGTGTGAGAGTGTGTGTGAGTGTGTGTGTGAGAGTGTGTGTGAGAGTGTGTTTGTGAGAGTGTGTGACAGTGTGTTTCTGAGAGTGTGTTTGTGAGAGTGTGTGTGAGAGTGTGTTTGTGAAAGTGTGTGTGAGAGTGTGTTTGTGAGAGTGTGTGTGAGAATGTGTTTCTGAAAGTGTGTTTCTGAGAGTGTGTTTGTGAGAGTGTGTGTGAGAGTGTGTTTGTGAAAGTGTGTGTGAGAGTGTGTTTGTGAGAGTGTGTGTGAGAATGTGTTTCTGAAAGTGTGTTTCTGAGAGTGTGTTTGTGAGAGTGTGTGTGAGTGTGTGTGACAGTGTGTTTCTGAGAGTGTGTTTGTGAGAGTTTGTGTGAGAGTGTGTGTGAGAGTGTGTTTGTGAGTGTGTTTGTGAGAGTGTGTGTGCGAGTCTGTGTGAGAGTGTGTGTGAGTGTGTTTGTGAGAATGTGTTTGTGAGAGTGTGTGTGAGAGTGTGTTTCTGAGAGTGTGTTTGTGAAAGTGTGTGTGAGAGTGTGTTTGTGAGAGTGTGTGTGAGAATGTGTTTCTGAGAGTGTGTTTCTGAGAGTGTGTTTGTGAGAGTGTGTGTGAGAGTGTGTGTGAGTGTGTGTGACAGTGTGTTTCTGAGAGTGTGTTTGTCAGAGTTTGTGTGAGAGTGTGTGTGAGAGTGTGTTTGTGAGTGTGTTTGTGAGAGTGTGTGTGAGAGTCTGTGTGAGAGTGTGTGTGAGAGTGTGTTTCTGAGAGTGTGTTTGTGAGAGTGTGTGTGAGAGTGTGTGTGAGAGTGTGTGTGAGTGTGTGTGTGTGTGTGTGAGAGTGTGTGTGAGAGTGTGTTTGCGAGAGTGTGTGTGACAGTGTGTTTCTGAGAGTGTGTTTCTGAGTGTGTTTGTGAAAGTGTGTTTGTGAAAGTGTGTGTGAGAGTGTG
>JAULUF010000063.1:520000-540000 GCA_031834385.1 Semotilus atromaculatus
TGTTGTTCTGTCGGAATATAGTGTCGAATTCGCTGAATATGATTTAAAAAAAGTTGCCAACGGCAGCTTTAATATCTGCTAACTCTTTATTGTGATGCTCCTGCAACAGACACTCTACTGGCTATAAGTAACTTTTCAACTACATGTTCTTAACTTATTCTGACCCTAACCCTACCAGTCTACTAATACTCTACTAAAACTCTGATGAGAGTTAGTAGACGTGTAGGTGCAATGCTACTTAGACAACCGAATGTGTTAAAGGGACCATCAAAATAAAGTGAAACCAACATGTTAAATGATACAGGACTGGTAAAAAAGATTTGAATAATTTTTTTTCTCAACCAAGTGTTTTCAACCAAGTAGCGCTCCATACTCCAATCCAGTAGGTGGCGGACAATGCAGCTTTAGCTTTTATGCACATCACCTGAAGACTTTCCTCAGGCAAATAATGAGTGAGGAAACACTGAATGGATTTTCTGAACGCGATTGCAATCTTTCGGCACTTCTGAAAGAGTTTGCTGCCTCTCGCAGGAGCTCAGGTAGGACATACTGTCATTTACTTTGAGTGGAAGCAAGGCTTTCATTTGAGAATTAGGAGTGGAATGACCAAACATGATTGTAAAGCACATTAGTTTGTTCATTTATAAAATCCTGCAAACAGCAGTTGGTGTGTAGGCTATGAATGTGTGTTGTATAATTATCGTCTTGATTTAATATTATTGTTGAAGGCGCTTGTCAGAAGCAGTTTATACAGTTTATTGTGCATAGTATTGTGATATTGTGCATATATGAGATCAAATTAATTTTCGTGGTGGTGCAAAAACACTGGTAACTGTAACTGGAAATATGGTATCAATATTAAAACGATAGTTCACTCAAAAATTTTAAGTCTGTCATCGTTTACTCGCCCTCATCTCATTCCAAACCTGTAAGACTTTCATTCATCTTCGAAACACAAAAGCTGCCACCAATTTGACAGTTAATTTTTTGTTGGGTGAACTAACTCTATAACTTAATAGATTAGATTACATAGATTAATAGGAAAGTATGCGTGTGTTCAGCGACTGTAGAACCTCAGCAACTCTTTCACAACAGTGATTCTGGCGTAAAGCTGTTCATGACTCTGTCAAACATCTGTACCGGCCGAGATAAAAGCCTTCAGTGAGACAACAGCATATGCTTCTTTTGCTGTAGTATTCATATATGTACTTGTTCTTGAGAAATGTTATTAAATGTTCTTCTTTTGTGCTTTCTTCATATTTCTATATTGCATGCATACATGTGTCATTTCTGTCTCTTCATAATAAATTATATTTCTGTCATGACAACTCTCTTTGGCAGGGTAATGGATATGACAATATTGATATATTGGTTTTGTTGGAATAGAGTTGCTACACTGCTGCTGCTGTTGATTATTGCTGCTGCTTTTGGTTATTGTTGTGGCTGCTGTCGGTTAATGTTAATGCTGTTGTTGATTATTGTTGCTGCTGCTGTTGGTTATTACTGCTGCTGTTGGTTTTTGTTGCGGCTGCTGTCAGTTATTGTTGCTGCTGCTGTTGGTTATTATTGCTGCTGCTGTTGATTATTGTTGCGGCTGCTGTCGGTTATTGTTGCTGCTGCTGTTGGTTATTATTGCTGCTGCTGTTGGTTATTATTGCTGCTGCTGTTGGTTATTGCTGCTGCTGTTGGTTATTGTTGCTGCTGCTGTTGGTTATTATTGCTACTGCTGTTGGTTATTGTTGCTGCTGCTGATGGTTATTATTGCTACTGCTGTTGGTTATTGTTGCTGCTGCTGTTGGTTATTGTTACTGCTGCTTTTGATTGTTGTTGTTGCTGCTGCTGTTGGTTATTGTTGCTGCTGCCTTTGGATGTTGTTAATGCTTTTGGTTATTGCTGCTGCTGTTGGTTATTGTTACTGCTGCTGTTGGTTATTGCTGCTGCTGTTGGTTGTTGTTGTTGCTGCTTTTGGTTTATTGCTGCTGCTGCTGCTGCTATTGGTTATTGTTGCTGCTGCTGTTGGTTATTGCTGCTGCTGCTGCTGTTGGTTATTGCTACTGCTGTTGGTTATTATTGCTGCTGCTGTTGGTTTTTGCTGCTGCTGTTGGTTATTGTTGCTGCTGCTGTTGGTTATTATTGCTACTGCTGTTGGTTATTGCTGCTGCTGCTGCTGTTGGTTATTGATGCTGCTGTTGGTTATTGTACTGCTGCTTTTGGTTGTTGTTGCTGCTGTTGGTTATTGTTACTGCTGCTTTTGGATGTTGTTTATGCTTTTGGTTATTGCTGCTGCTGTTGGTTATTGTTACTGCTGCTTTTTGTTGTTGTTGTTGTTGTTGTTGTTGTTGTTGTTACTGTTGCTGTTGGTTATTGTTGCTGCTTTTGGTTATTGCTACTGCTGTTGGTTATTGTTGCTGATGCTGTTGGTTACTGTTGCTGATGCTGTTGGTTGTTGCTGCTGCTGTTAGTTATTGCTGCCACTGTTGATTATTGCCACTGCTGTTGATTATTGCTGCTGCTGTTGGTTATTGCCACTGCTGTTGATTATTGCTGCTGCTGTTGGTTATTGTTGCTGCTTTTGGTTATTGTTACTGCTGCTTTTGATTGTTGTTGTTGTTGTTACTGTTGCTGTTGGTTATTGCTGCCACTGTTGACTATTGCCGCTGCTGTTGATTATTGCTGCTGCTGTTGGTTATTGCTGCTGCTGTTGGTTATTGTTGCTGCTTTTGGCTATTGTTACTGCTGCTTTTGGTTGTTGTTGTTACTGTTGCTGTTAGTTATTGCTGCTGCTGTTGGTTATTGTTGCTGCTTTTGGATATTGCTACTGCTGTTGATTATTGCTGCTGCTGTTGGTTATTGTTGCTGCTTTTGGATATTGCTACTGCTGTTGGTTATTGTTGCTGATGCTGTTGGTTGTTGCTGCTGTTGGTTGCTGCTGCTGTTGGTTATTGTTGCTGTTGCTGATGCTGATGCTGTTGGTTGTTGGTTGTTGCTGCTGCTGTTGGTTATTGCTACTGCTGTTAGTTATTGCTGCTGCTGCTGATTATTGCTACTGCTGTTGGTTGTTGCTACTGCTTTTGATTATTGTTGCTGCTGTTGGTCATTGCTGCTGCTGTTGATTTTTACTACAGCTTTTGATTATTGTTGCTGATGCTGTTGGTTGTTGCTGCTACTGTTAATTGTTGTTGCTGCTGCTGGTGGTTATTCCTGCCGCTGTTGATTATTGCTACTGCTGTTGGTTGTTGCTGATGCATTTGGTTATTGTTAATGCTGTTAAATATTTCTGCTGCTGTGGATTATTGTTGCTGATGCTGTTGGTTGTTGTTGCTGCTGGTGGTTAGTGCTGCCGCTGTTGATCATTGCTGCTGCTGTTGGTTGTTGCTGATCCTTTTGGATATTGTTAATGCTGTTAAATATTTCTGCTGCTGTGGATTATTGTTGCTGCTGCTGTTGGTTATTGCTGCTGCTGGTGGTTATTGCTACTGCTGTTGATTATTGCTACTGCTTTTGGTTATTGTTGCTGCTGTTGGTTGTTGCTAATGCATTTGGTTATTGTTAATGCTGTTAAATATTTCTGCTGCTGTTGATTATTGTTGCTGCTTTTGGTTGTTGTTGTTGTTGGTGCTGCTGCTTCTGTTGTTGATTATTGTTGCTGCTTTTGGTTGTTGTTGCTGCCGCTGTTGATTATTGTCGCTGTTGATTATTGCTGCTGCTGTTGGTTATTGTTGCTGCTTTTGGTTATTGTTACTGCTGCTTTTGGTTGTTGTTACTGTTGCTTTTGGTTATTGCTGCTGCTGTTGGCTATTGTTACTGCTGCTATTGGTTATTGCTGCTGCTATTGGTTATTGCTACTGCTGTTGGTTATTGTTGCTGATGCTGTTGGCTATTGCTGCTGCTGCTGTTGGTTATTGTTGCTGCTGCTGTTGGTTATTATTGCTACTGCTGTTGGTTATTGTTGCTGATGCTATTGGTTATTGCTACTGCTTTTGATTATTGTTGCTGATGCTGTTGGTTGTTGTTGTTGCTGTTACTGCTGCTGGTGGTGGTTATTGCTGCCTCTGTTGATTATTGCTACTGCTGTTGGTTGTTGCTGATCCATTTGGTTATTGTTAATGCTGTTAAATATTTATGCTGCTGTGGATTATTGTTGCTGCTTTTGGTTGCTGTCGCTGCTGCTGTTGGTTATTGCTGCTGTTGGTGGTTATTGTTGCTGCTGTTAAATATTTCTGCTGCTGTGGATTATTGCTGCTGCTTTTGGTTGCTGTCGCTGCTGTTGGTTATTGCTGCTGTTGGTGGTTATTGTTGCTGCTGTTTATTCTTGCTGCTGCTGTTGGTTATTGCTGCTGCTGTTTGTTATTGCTGCTGCTGTTGATTATTGCTGCTGCTTTTGATTATTGCTGCTGCTGTTTATTTATTGCTACTGCTGTTGATTATTGCTACTGCTTTTGGTTATTGTTGCTGCTGTTGGTTGTTGCTGATGCATTTGGTTATTGTTAATCCTGTTTAATATTTCTGCTGCTGTTGATTATTGTTGCTGTTTTTGGTTGTTGTTGTTGTTGCTGCTGCTGCTGTTGTTGATGATTACCCCCGTTTCACACCGCAAACGTGAGCGGCGCGTATTTTTTTCGGCGTGCATGTCAATCAATGAGTGCGTTCACACCGCGAGCAGGAGCAGCGCGTGAGCAGCAGTGAAGCGGGGGTTTCGGTGGCGAGTCTATTTTTGCTGCGCTGCTCAGACTCAATTAAAGTGAAAGCACACTTCTGATGGACGAAATTAATATGATTTCACACAAAAAGTGCCCAAAACGCACAGAATTTGTATGTCTAGTGTGTTTTAACAAGAACTGCAGTATGTCAGAAAAGAAAATGAAGAATGACAAATTTTATAGAAAATGTACCCTCATCTCTTCCGGGAGCACTTAACATAAAAAAAATAAAAAAATAAAATAAAAAAAAATCCTTCCCTTTTCCTTTAAATCCTCGCTTGCCTGGCTCATGCTACTCTGAGCTATGTCTGAACTTTGTATTTTGAGCACTTCTTGCGTTGTTTCTGCCTCTTCACGATGACTCGCTTGGTTTAGTCCTCAGTTGTAAGTCGCTTTGGATAAAAGCGTCTGCTAAATGACTAAATGTAAATGTAAATGTAAATGTACCCATTAAACTTGTTTTTAAGTATTCAGTTTACCGGGTTTTGAACAAACTTCATGTCTATTAAGTTTATGACCAACTTCTAAAAACAAATTTAACAAAAGTCTTTGTAAAGAAATGCTTATATGTAGCCTGGGAGCCGCAAACACTTCCAGTGTGAATACCCGTGCGTGTCTGCAGCTGCAGTAACGATGTAGTTGCGCTGTCGCGCTGCTCACGCGCCGCTCACGCGCCGCTCACGTTATTGCTGCTGCTGCTGTTGATTGTTGTTGTTGCTGTTGATTGTTGCTGCTGCTGTTGGTTATTGCTGTTGCTGTTGATTATTGCTGCTGCTGTTGGTTATTGCTGCTATTGGTTGTTGTTGCTGCTGCTGTTGGTTATTGCTGCTGCTGCTATTGATTATTGTTGCTGCTTTTGGTTGTTGTTGCTGCTGCTGTTGGTTATATATTAAGTTTATGACCAACTTCTAAAAACAAATTTAACAAAAGTCTTTGTAAAGAAATGCTTATATGTAGCCTGGGAGCCGCTGTTGTGACGCTGTACAAACACTTCCAGTGTGAATACCCGTGCGTGTCTGCAGCTGCAGTAACGATGTAGTTGCGCTGTCGCGCTGCTCACGCGCCGCTCACGCGCCGCTCACGCTTGCGGTGTGAAACGGGGGTTATTGTTGCTGCTTTTGGTTGTTGTTGTTGCTGCTACTGATGATGTTGGTTATTGCTGCTGCTGTTGGTTATTGCTGCTGGTGGTGGTTATTGCTGCTGTTGTTGATTATTGTTGCTGCTGCTGTTAACTGGTGGTGTTTATTATTGCTGCTGCTGTTGGTTGTTGCTGCTACTGTTGATTATTGCTGCTGTTGTTGATTATTGTTGCTGCTTTTGTTTGTTGTTGTTGTTGCTGCTACTGTTGATTATTGCTGCTGTTGTTGATTATTGTTGCTGCTTTTGTTTGTTGTTGTTGTTGCTGCTTTTGGTTGTTATTGCTGCTGCTGCTGCTGCTGTTGGTTATTGCTGCTGCTGCTGCTGGTGGTTATTGTTGCTGCTGCTGTTAACTGGTGGTGTTTATTATTGCTGCTGCTGTTGATTATTGCTGCTGCTGTTGGTTATGGCTGCTGCTGCTGTTGATTGTTGTTGCTGCTGCTGTTGGTTATTGCTGCTGCTGCTATTGATTATTGTTGCTGCTTATGGTTGTTGTTGCTGCTGCTGTTGGTTATTGCTGCTGCTGCTGTTGATTATTGTTGCTGCTTTTGGTTGTTGCTGCTGTTGTTGGTTATTGGTGCTGCTGCTGTTGATTATTGTTGCTGCTTTTGTTTGCTGTTGCTGCTGCTGTTGATTATTGCTGATAATGTTTATTATTACTTGGTGTTTATTATTGCTGCTGCTGTTGGTTGTTGCTGCTACTGTTGATTATTGCTGCTGTTGTTGATTATTGTTGCTGCTTTTGTTTGTTGTTGTTGTTGCTGCTTTTGGTTGTTGTTGCTGCTGCTGCTGCTGGTTATTGCTGCTGCTATTGATTATTGTTGCTGCTTTTGGTTGTTGTTGCTGCTGCTGTTGGTTATTGCTGCTGCTGCTGTTGATTATTGTTGCTGCTTTTGGTTGTTGTTGCTGCTGTTGTTGGTTATTGGTGCTGCTGCTGTTGATTATTGTTGCTGCTTTTGTTTGCTGTTGCTGCTGCTGTTGATTATTGCTGATACTGTTTATTATTACTTGGTGTTTATTATTGCTGCTGCTGTTGGTTGTTGCTGCTACTGTTGATTATTGCTGCTGTTGTTGATTATTGTTGCTGCTTTTGTTTGTTGTTGTTGCTGCTTTTGGTTGTTGTTGCTGCTGCTGCTGCTGCTGTTGGTTATTGCTGCTGCTGCTGGTGGTTGTTGCTGCTGCTGTTAACTGGTGGTGTTTATTATTGCTGCTGCTGTTGATTATTGCTGCTGCTGTTGGTTATTGCTGCTGCTGCTGTTGATTGTTGCTGCTGCTGTTGGTTATTGCTGTTGCTGTTGATTATTGCTGCTGCTGTTGGTTATTGCTGCTATTGGTTGTTGTTGCTGCTGCTGTTGGTTATTGCTGCTGCTGCTATTGATTATTGTTGCTGCTTTTGGTTGTTGTTGCTGCTGCTGTTGGTTATTGCTGCTGCTGCTGTTGATTATTGCTGCTGCTTTTGGTTGTTGTTGCTGCTGCTGTTGGTTATTGGTGCTGCTGCTGTTGATTATTGTTGCTGCTTTTGTTTGCTGTTGTTGCTGCTGTTGATTATTGCTGATACTGTTTATTATTACTGCTGCTGTTGGTTATCGCTGCTGCTGCTGGTGGTGGTTATTGTTGCTGCTGTTGATTATTGCTGCTTTTGGTTGTTGTTGTTGTTGTTGCTGCTGCTGTTGGTTATTGCTGCTGCTATTGATTATTGTTGCTGCTTTTGGTTGTTGTTGCTGCTGCTGCTGTTGGTTATTGCTGCTGCAGCTGCTGTTGATTATTGCTGCTACTGTTGGTTATTGCTGCTGCTGGTTATTTATTGCTACTGCTGTTGGATGTTGCTGATGCATTTGGTTATTGTTAATGCTGTTAAATATTTCTGCTGCTGTTGATTATTGTTGCTGCTTTTGGTTGCTGTTGCTGCTGCTGGGGGTTATTGTTGCTGCTGCTGTTGGTTATTGCTGCTGCTGCTGCTTTTGGCTGTTGTTGTTGTTGTTGTTGTTGATTTTGTTCATTGCTGCTGCTTTTGATTATTGTTGCTGCTTTTGGTTGTTGTTGTTGTTTTTGTTGCTGTTGTTGTTGTTGCTGCTGCTGCTGTTGGTTATTGCTGCTGCTCGTTATTATTGCTGCTGCTGCTTTTAATTGTTGCTGCTGCTGTTGGTTATTGTTGCTGCTTTTGGTTGTTGTTGCTGCTGCTGGTTATTATTACTGCTGCTGCTTTTAATTGTTGCTGCTGCTGTTGGTTATTGCTGCTGCTGCTGTTGATTATTGCTGCTGCTGCTGCTTTTAGTTGTTGTTGCTGCTGTTGGTTGCTGCTGGTGGTGTTGTTTAATGCTGTTGTTATTGCTGCTGTTGGTTGCTGCTGCTGCTGGTTGCTGCTGCTGCTGCTGTTGTTAATTGTTGCCGCTGCTGTTGGTTATTGCTGCTGCTGCTGTTGGTTGTTGCCGCTGCTGTTGGTTATTGCTGCTGCAACTGCTGTTGTTTGTTGCCGCTGCTGTTGGTTATTGCTGCTTCGACTGCTGTTGGTTGTTGCTGCTGCTGTTGGTTATTGTTACTGCTGCTTTTTGTTGTTGTTGTTGTTGTTACTGTTGCTGTTGGTTATTGCTGCTGCTGTTGTTATTATTGCTGCTTTTGGATATTGCTACTGTTGTTGTACTATTGAGTGTGAGCAGCGCAGCAAAAATAGACTCGCCACCGAAACCCCCGCTTCACTGTTGCTCACGAGCTGCTCCTGCTCGCGGTGTGAACGCACTCATTGATTGACTTGCACGCCGAAAAAAATATGCGCCGCTCACGCTTGCGGTGTGAAACGGGGGTTATTGTTGCTGCTTTTGGTTGTTGTTGTTGCTGCTACTGATGATGTTGGTTATTGCTGCTGCTGTTGGTTATTGCTGCTGGTGGTGGTTATTGCTGCTGTTGTTGATTATTGTTGCTGCTTTTGTTTGTTGTTGTTGTTGCTGCTTTTGGTTATTGCTGCTGCTGCTGCTGCTGTTGGTTATTGCTGCTGCTGCTGGTGGTTATTGTTGCTGCTGCTGTTAACTGGTGGTGTTTTTTATTGCTGCTGCTGTTGATTATTGCTGCTGCTGTTGGTTATTGCTGCTGCTGTTGATTGTTGCTGCTGCTGTTGGTTATTGCTGTTGCTGTTGATTATTGCTGCTGCTGTTGGTTATTGCTGCTATTGGTTGTTGTTGCTGCTGCTGTTGGTTATTGCTGCTGCTGCTATTGATTATTGTTGCTGCTTTTGGTTGTTGTTGCTGCTGCTGTTGGTTATATATTAAGTTTATGACCAACTTCTAAAAACAAATTTAACAAAAGTCTTTGTAAAGAAATGCTTATATGTAGCCTGGGAGCCGCTGTTGTGACGCTGTACAAACACTTCCAGTGTGAATACCCGTGCGTGTCTGCAGCTGCAGTAACGATGTAGTTGCGCTGTCGCGCTGCTCACGCGCCGCTCACGCTTGCGGTGTGAAACGGGGGTTATTGTTGCTGCTTTTGGTTGTTGTTGTTGCTGCTACTGATGATGTTGGTTATTGCTGCTGCTGTTGGTTATTGCTGCTGGTGGTGGTTATTGCTGCTGTTGTTGATTATTGTTGCTGCTGCTGTTAACTGGTGGTGTTTATTATTGCTGCTGCTGTTGGTTGTTGCTGCTACTGTTGATTATTGCTGCTGTTGTTGATTATTGTTGCTGCTTTTGTTTGTTGTTGTTGTTGCTGCTTTTGGTTGTTATTGCTGCTGCTGCTGCTGCTGTTGGTTATTGCTGCTGCTGCTGCTGGTGGTTATTGTTGCTGCTGCTGTTAACTGGTGGTGTTTATTATTGCTGCTGCTGTTGATTATTGCTGCTGCTGTTGGTTATGGCTGCTGCTGCTGTTGATTGTTGCTGCTGCTGTTGGTTATTGCTGCTGCTGCTGTTGATTATTGTTGCTGCTTTTGGTTGTTGTTGCTGCTGTTGTTGGTTATTGGTGCTGCTGCTGTTGATTATTGTTGCTGCTTTTGTTTGCTGTTGCTGCTGCTGTTGATTATTGCTGATACTGTTTATTATTACTTGGTGTTTATTATTGCTGCTGCTGTTGGTTGTTGCTGCTACTGTTGATTATTGCTGCTGTTGTTGATTATTGTTGCTGCTTTTGTTTGTTGTTGTTGTTGCTGCTTTTGGTTGTTGTTGCTGCTGCTGCTGCTGCTGTTGGTTATTGCTGCTGCTATTGATTATTGTTGCTGCTTTTGGTTGTTGTTGCTGCTGCTGTTGGTTATTGCTGCTGCTGCTGTTGATTATTGTTGCTGCTTTTGGTTGTTGTTGCTGCTGTTGTTGGTTATTGGTGCTGCTGCTGTTGATTATTGTTGCTGCTTTTGTTTGTTGTTGCTGCTGCTGTTGATTATTGCTGATACTGTTTATTATTACTTGGTGTTTATTATTGCTGCTGCTGTTGGTTGTTGCTGCTACTGTTGATTATTGCTGCTGTTGTTGATTATTGTTGCTGCTTTTGTTTGTTGTTGTTGTTGCTGCTTTTGGTTGTTGTTGCTGCTGCTGCTGCTGCTGTTGGTTATTGCTGCTGCTGCTGCTGGTTGTTGCTGCTGCTGTTAACTGGTGGTGTTTATTATTGCTGCTGCTGTTGATTATTGCTGCTGCTGTTGGTTATTGCTGCTGCTGCTGTTGATTGTTGCTGCTGCTGTTGGTTATTGCTGTTGCTGTTGATTATTGCTGCTGCTGTTGGTTATTGCTGCTATTGGTTGTTGTTGCTGCTGCTGTTGGTTATTGCTGCTGCAGGTGCTGTTGATTATTGCTGCTACTATTGGTTATTGCTGCTGCTGTTTATTTATTGCTACTGCTGTTGGTTGTTGCTGATGCATTTGGTTATTGTTAATGCTGTTAAATATTTCTGCTGCTGTTGATTATTGTTGCTGCTTTTGGTTGCTGTTGCTGCTGCTGGGGGTTATTGTTGCTGCTGCTGTTGGTTATTGCTGCTGCTGCTTTTGGCTGTTGTTGTTGTTGTTGTTGCTGCTGCTTTTGTTCATTGCTGCTTGCTGCTTTTGGTTGTTGTTGTTTTTGTTGCTGTTGTTGTTGTTGTTGCTGCTGCTGTTGGTTATTGCTGCTGCTCGTTATTATTGCTGCTGCTGCTGCTGCTTTTAATTGTTGCTGCTGCTGTTGGTTATTGCTGCTGCTGGTTATTATTACTGCTGCTGCTTTTAATTGTTGCTGCTGCTGTTGGTTATTGCTGCTGCTGCTGTTGATTATTGCTGCTGCTGCTGCTTTTAGTTGTTGTTACTGCTGGTGGTTTCTGCTGGTGGTGTTGGTTAATGCTGTTGTTATTGCTGCTGTTGGTTGTTGCTGCTGCTGCTGGTTGCTGCTGCTGCTACTGTTGTTGATTGTTGCCGCTGCTGTTGGTTATTGCTGCTGCTGTTGGTTGTTGCCGCTGCTGTTGGTTATTGCTGCTGCGACTGCTGTTGTTTGTTGCCGCTGCTGTTGGTTATTGCTGCTTCGACTGCTGTTGGTTGTTGCTGCTACTGTTGGTTATTGCTGCTGCTGGTGGTTATTAGGGTCCAAGCACCGAAGGTGCGGAGGCACCTATTGTATCTGTTCCGGTTCTTATTATTATTCTGCTGCTGCTTCTTCTTCCGACTGGGCGTCTGTGGCAGCCCATAGAGCCGTTTGCGGGAAAGTTGTTTTGGTTTGACATTCTGATAGAGGACAGTCCCAACATTTGTACCCAATTTTGGTGTTTCTAAGTCATTCCCTCTAGCGCCACCAACTGTCCAAAGTTGCACTCATGTTTATGCTAATAACTTTTGAACCACAAGGGCTAGAAACAAAATTCTTTTTCCCTCTGATTCCTGAGCTCATGACGATTAGATTTTCCGTCATAATAATTTTTCCGCCATTTAGAATTTTCCGAAAAACCTACTTTTTCGAACTCCTCCTAGGCCGTTGCTCCAATTTCCACGAAAATTGAATCCGATCATCTTCAGACCATGCCGACAAAAAGTAATGGAATTCGTGTTGATTTGTCAAACCGTTCTCGAATACAGTGCAAACAAATTTTACGTAGTGCTTGCGAAAACAGACACAAGCCCGTATCTCCGTAACGCTTTATCGTATTCAGACCAAACTTGGTACATGTCCTCACAAGCATGTCCTGAGGCTACATGCTGCGTTTCGGCGCAGTGCCACCTACTGGTCCGGAGATATGAAAAATTGCTGTTTTTGCTCATAACTTCTGAACGGTCTGTCCAAAAACCATAAATGTGGTCTTGTTAGATTCAGGGCGTCATGCCGAGTCGACTGATATCCAATTTTCACAGATCGGCCATTTTGGCTGTCGGACATTTTGAATTATGTGCTAAAATGCTGTATTTTTTTAACGCATGAACGAATTGTTACGAAACTCAGTATGGGTCATCAGTACGATGCCCTGAAGGAGCCTGAGAAGTTTCGAAACAGCGCCACCTTTTGGTCAAAAGTTTTAATTAAATTTCCAAAAATGCCAATAACTTTTGAATACATCTGCCTATTTTAATGACACTGGTCTTAATAGATTGCTTGGGTCATGCCGAGAACATAGATACCAAGTTTGCCATATTTGGACGAACTTCCTGTCCGCCATCTTGAATTTCATTCAACACCTACTTTTTCGAACTCCTCCTAGGCCGTTTGTCCGATTTTCACCAAAATCGAATCGTATCATCTCCAGACCGTGCCGACAAAAAGTTATGGATTTCGTGTCAATAGACGAAACTGTTTTCGTATACTGCAGCAGCAAAGTTGAGGCATGATGCCAAAATGACTATTCAGGCTTTAAATCTGCAATGCCTCGACATATTGACACCAAACTTTGTATGTGTAATTGTCACTTCACTCTGACCACATCACATCGATTTCGTAACTGCGCCACCTATTGGTCGAAAGTGATAATCCATTAAATCATCTTATAAGTTACTGTTTATAATGATTTTTAACCCATTTGCCCAAAATCCTCTTAAAATGTCCTTAATTGCTCCTTGCTGCAGTTGGTCTGACACTCCCAGCCATGTTGGCATCTGTTATCATCTTCTATCATCTTCTTGCGCTTGGCCCCGATAATTGCTGCTTGCAGCTATATTTATTATTATTATTATTATTATACTTTATTGTCCCATTTCTGGGAAATTTGTCTTGGACAACATGACACACGACCAGTGCAGCATTGTTGTTGCTGCTGCTGTTAACTGGTGGTGTTTATCATTGCTGCTGCTGTTGATTATTGCTGCTGCTGTTGGATATTGCTGCTTTTGGTTGTTGTTGCTGCTGCTGTTGATTATTGCTGCTGCTGTTTATAATTGCTGCTGCTGTTGGTTATTGCTGCCGCTGCTGCTGGTGGTGGTGGTTATTTTTGCTGCAGTTGATTATTGCTGCTTTTGGTTGTTATTGCTGCTGCTGGTCATGTTGGTTAATGCTGTTGTTATTGCTGCTGTTGGTTGTTGCTGCTGCTGCTGTTGTTGATTGTTGCCGCTGCTGTTGGTTATTGCTGCTGCGACTACGGTTGTTTGTTGCCGCTGCTGTTGGTTATTGCTGCTTCGACTGCTGTTGGTTGTTGCTGCTGCTGCTGTTGTTGATTGTTGCCGCTGCTGTTGGTTATTGCTGCTGCGACTGCGGTTGTTTGTTGCCGCTGCTGTTGGTTATTGCTGCTTCGACTGCTGTTGGTTGTTGCTGCTGCTGTTGGTTATTGCTGTTGGTTATTGCTGCTGCTGCTGCTGGTTGTTGCTGCTGCTGTTGATTTTTGCTGCTACTGTTTGTTTATTGCTGCTACTGTTTTTTATTGCTGCTACTGTTTGTTATTGCTGCTGCTGTTTGTTATTGTTGCTGCTTTTGGTTATTGTTGCTGCTTTTGTTGGTTATTTTTTGCTCCTACTGTTGGTTATTGTTGCTGCTGCTGCAGAGCAAGTATGGGACATGACACGCTATTGTGAGCAAGTAAGACATGCTGCTGCAATACAATATATCATACATGAATTGCCCGTAGCAGATCTATACAGGTGGAGCTGAGGAAGGTACTAGTTACAGTGCAACTACATGTTTCACAAGATCATTACAGTGTGTGTGTGTGAGAGAGAGAGAGTGTGTGTTTGTTTGTGTGTGTGTGTGTGTGTGTGTGTGTTAACATGTTGTCCTCTATCACGTCTCCCCCTGTTTGTCTCAAAGCTCTAATCATTTTATTTTCTGCCTGAATTTGTCTGAACAGAGGTGATGAACACAGGAGCTCTCCATGTGAAGGGCGTCTGTCTTTCTCACACTGATTATCTTCTGTTTTTATTACTGTCACGCTTGTGCATCTGCAAAGGTTCCAGTAAGTACATCTGTGTATTATTACACTGTGAGAGAGTCACAGCCTCTCTGTGAACTAATGACACACACACACACACACACACACACACACACACTCACACACACACACATACACACACCACAAAGGGATTTAGTGTGAAATAATGTTCTCCCTAAATTTCAGTTTGTAAGGTGAGCAAAAAGATCAACACACAAACATGTATGTGAACAATATCTGAACTTTGAACATGCAAGTCAAACCTAAAATAAAAAATGTGTTGTGTGTGTGTGAAAGAGAGAGAGAGACAGAGAGAGAGAAAGAGAAAGTGTGTGTGTGTGCTAGAGAGGGACAGAGAGAGTGTGTGTGTGTATTAGAGAGAGAGACAGAGAAATAGAGTGTAACGCATAAATGATGCGTTAGGGGCTACGTTTACAGATTTATTAAACTCCTTCGGGGTCAAGAAAAACGTCAGTGGTCCCACTCATTGTCTTAATCATACACTCGATTTAATTATATCATATGGAACCGATTCAACCGATATAGATATCATTCCACAAAGTGATGATGTCACTGACCATTACATGGTAACTTGCATATTACGTACGTCTGTAATATGTCATGCTGCGCCACGTTATCGACCAGGTAGAACAATTCTTCCATCCACCATAGATCATTTCTCAAATAGCTTATCTGATCTGTCTCAGCTGCTGCCTGAACCCAAACAAACAGATGAACTAGACAAACTAACTAGCATTATGAGCACCATTCTCTCTAGAACATTGGATATTGTTGCACCCATTAGATTAAAAAAGGTCAGAGAAAAAAGTATAGCACCATGGTACAATAATACTACGTATGTTTTAAAGAGAGAAACCCGTAATTTAGAGCGTAAATGGAAAAAAAACTAATTTAGTGGTCTTTAGAATCGCGTGGAAAGACAGTATGTCACGTTATAAAAAGGCCCTTAAAACGGCCAGGGCTGAGCACCTCAGCAAATTAATAGAAAACAACCGAAATAATCCAAGGTTTTTATTTAATACCATGGTTAGACTAACAAATAAACAAACGTCGTCTGAACAAAATACCTCGTTACAGTTTAGTAATAATGATTTTATGAACTTCTTCACCGAGAAAATTGAAAGCATCAGAATCAAAATCGTAAACATTCAATCTTTGCTCGCGCCTTATAATTCAGCCGCAATTATCACCCCGCAAGAACAATTACAATGCTTTACAACTATAGAACAAAAAGAGTTAAATAAACTTATCACTTCATCTAAAACCACAACATGTTTATTAGATCCTATACCAACTAAACTACTGAAAGAAGTGTTACCTGTAGTGGAAGAGCCTCTTCTCAATATTATTAAATTCATCTTTATCTTTAGGTCATGTTCCAAGAACGTTCAAGCTGGCAGTTATAAAACCTCTTATTAAGAAACCACAATTAGATCCAAATAACCTAGCAAATTACAGACCCATTTCAAATCTTCCATTTATGTCTAAAATATTAGAAAAAGTTGTGTCCGCTCAACTCGGCTCTTTCTTGCAAGAAAACGACATCTATGAAAAGTTTCAGTCTGGATTCAGGCCACATCATAGCACTGAAACTGCGCTTGTTAGAATTACAAATGATTTACTTTTAGCTTCGGACCAAGGCTGTATCTCAATACTAGTTTTACTTGATCTTAGTGCAGCGTTCGATACTATAGATCACACAATACTCTTAGATCGACTACAAAATTACACTGGTGTTCAAGGACAAGCATTAAGCTGGTTCAGGTCATACTTATCTGACCGCTACCATTTCCTCTACTTAAATGGAGAAAAATCTATCATGACTTCGGCAAACTATGGAGTGCCGCAGGGATCAGTGTTAGGCCCTTCATTATTCTCAATATATATGCTGCCACTTGGTAATATTCTAAGGAAACATGGAATTAGTTTCCATTGTTATGCCGATGACACTCAAATATATATTTCATCACGGCCAGATGAATACGCTAAATTATCCAAATTGACAGATTGTGTTAAATACATAAAAGATTGGATGACGCGTAATTTTCTTTTACTAAATCCAGACAAGACAGAGGTAATAAAAACCGTCTACAAAACCTTTCACAGCACGACTTTAACATAGTAGGATGCCCTGTTACTTTATCCGCTACAGTAAAAGACCTGGGTGTTACATTAGACTGCAACCTGTCTTTTGAAAAGCATATTTCATATGTTACAAAAACAGCCTTTTTCCACCTTAGAAACATTGCTAAGCTACGTAATATGCTATCAGTCTCTGATGCAGAAAAGTTAGTTCATCCATTCATGACCTCGAGACTAGATTACTGTAATGCTTTATTAGCTGGTTGTCCTGCATCTTCAATAAAAAAGCTACAGTTAGTCCAAAATGCAGCCGCTAGAGTTCTTACTAGATCAAGAAAATATGATCATATAACACCGATTTTATCATCACTTCATTGGTTACCTATAAAGTTCCGAATTAATTACAAGGTATTGCTATAAAGCCCTAAATGGTTTAGCTCCAGTCTATTTAACAGATCTTCTATCGTCCTACAATCCATCACGCTCTTTAAGATCACTAAATTCGAGGCTTCTGGTCATTCCTAGGATATCCAGATCCACCAAAGGAGGGAGAGCATTTTCACATTTAGCTCCGAAGCTCTGGAATAGCCTTCCTGATATTGTTCGTTGCTCAGACTCGCTCTCCCAGATTAAAACTAGACTAAAGATGCATCTATTCAGCCAGGCATTCATATAAATTTTTTATCTTATAGTTACTGTAAATCCGGCCTCTAGTTCATAAACGCCAGAGGAGAACTGGCCCCCGACTGAGCCTGGGTTCTCCCAAGGTTTTTTTTTCTCCATTGGGTCACCTGATGGAGTTTTAGGACACCATTAGGTCACTTGATGGAGTTTTTCGGTTCCTTGCCACTGTTGCCTGTTTCCTTTGGCTTGCTCAGTTGGGGATATTCAAATTAATTAACCAATCATACCATTGATCAGCTCTACCAAACTTGGATGTCTTTTTTCCAGTAATAAACAAACATTGTTAAGTTGTTTTGATTGATACTGTGAAGCAGCTTTGATACAATCTGTATTGTGAAAAGCGTTATATAAATATATTTGACTTGACTTGACTAGAGTGTGTATTTGTATTTGTGTGTGTGTGTTTGTTTTTGTGATATATGAGGACACAAATGTGTATAATGACATGCATATTACACTGGTATTGCAACTTACACGTGACTTATGAGGACATTGCATGAGTCCTCATATTTCAAATAGCTTAAAAAACATACAAAACAATGTTTTTTTAAAAATGTAAAAATGCAGCATGTCTCCTGTGATGGGTAGGTTTAGGGACAGGGGCATTGTGTGTGTGTGTGTGTGTGTGTGTGTGTGTGTGTAAGGGGATAGAATATATAGTTTGTACAGTATAAAAACCATTACGCCTATGGAATGTCCTCATAAATCACAAAAACAAACCTGTGTGTGTGTGTGTGTGTGTGTGTGTGTGTGTGTGTGTGTGCGCGTGCTTTGAAGGAAATTGTTTTTCTGTACTCATTCTCACTGGAGGCCGGCGAAATTTGTACAATGTTAAACATCTCTCTCATTTCCTCCGGAGCGATTGATCATGTGGAACTGTGTGTTTCTGCGACCGTGTTGACCATCCGTCAGATCTGAGCTGAAGGATGGGAAACCCCTCTCTCCTTCTGACTTTCACATGAGAAACTCTCTCCATCCTTCAGATCCGGGAGCGGGTGACGTGTCTTCAGCACCGCAGCACATCCCTTTCTCATTAAACTCGCATAAATCCTGGCTAAATTTAACCCTGTTCTCTGACGAGGACCACCGCACCGCTCACACCCGGAGCTCTGCCATCCCATCCTGGGAACCACTCCTTCATCAGAAATAATAATAAAGAAAATATTCCTTTCTGTCTTATAGACTCAAAACTCATAAGTTCCCTGTCTCTGAATGAATAAATAAGAAAGAGTTTTCAAAGGTTTTCACAAAAACAAACAAACAAATAAACAAACAAACAAGCAAAAAAATAATTAAACATCTCAAAATAAAACTTAACTGCCCTATTCTGACCTGATCTCGGGCGGTGTTTCACACACACGTGAAGAACATGTCCAGGTCAAGGAAATAAATAAAGACCTTTCTTCTCCATTAGACAGTGAATGGGGAGAGCCTATTTTTGGACTAATTAAAACATTTAACCCTATTTTCTCATTACTGTAATGCTCCAGATGTTCTGGTTTCATAATGAGAATTTGTGGTAAATTGTGCTCAATTATCATGAAAATAATGACACAATACAGAAAAACTTAATGATCCTAAAAATAGGATTTTGATTTAAATATTATTTATTGGTCACTGTATTTTAACACTTCATGTCCATATCAAAGCAATTGTCAGTGCAAAAAAAAAAAAAAATATATATATATATATACATATATATATATATATACAACTATGTATGTAACTTATATAACTAAAAAGAAACTAAATAAAGTTATTTTTCATGACCAATTAAGAACATTTGAAGCTTCAGATGCTTCCATATACAGTATACTATATCATTTGCATTACAGTAATGTGGCAAAACACAATTAATTACCTTAAAAATCATGCAAAAAGATATTAATATGTACATATTAATATGTAAATATTAATATGTAATATGTATAATATTAATGTATAAATGTTTAACATGTAATGTTAGACATTTGTTCAGACACTAAATCTGAGTAATGAGTTCATGAAACTGACAGAAGACTCTGATTCCACCCAAAAGCTCTCGTTCCTCTCGTTCCTCTCGTTCCTCTCGTTCCTCTCGTTCCTCCGTTCCTCTCGTTCCTCCCGTTCCTCCCGTTCCTCCGTTCCTCTCGTTCCTCTCGTTCCTCTCGTTCCTCCGTTCCTCTCGTTCCTCTCGTTCCTCTCGTTCCCCTCGTTCCTCTCGTTCCTCCGTTCCTCTCGTTCCTCTCGTTCCTCCGTTCCTCTCGTTCCTCTCGTTCCTCTCGTTCCTCCGTTCCTCTCGTTCCTCTCGTTCCTCCGTTCCTCTCGTTCCTCTCGGTTCTCTGTTCCTCTCGTTCTTCTGTTCCTCTGTTCCTCTCGTTCCTCTCGTTCCTCCCGTTCCTCCGTTCCTCTCTTTCCTCTCGTTCCTCTCGTTCCTCTCGTTCCTCTCGTTTCTCTGTTCCTCTCGTTCCTCCGTTCCTCCGTTCCTCTGTTCCTCTCGTTCCTCTGTTCCTCCGTTCCTCTGTTCCTCTCGTTCCTCTGTTCCTCTCGTTCCTCTGTTCCTCTCGTTCCTCTGTTCCTCTCGTTTCTCTGTTCCTCTCGTTCCTCCGTTCCTCTGCTCCTCTCGTTCCTCTGTTCCTCTGTTCCTCTGTTCCTCTCCTTCCTTTGTTCCTCTCGTTCCTCCGTTCCTCTGTTCCTCTCGTTCCTCTCGTTCCTCTGTTCCTCTCGTTCCTCTGTTCCTCTCGTTCCTCCGTTCCTCCGTTCCTCTGTTCCTCTCCTTCCTTTGTTCCTCTCGTTCCTCTGTTCCTCTCGTTCCTCTGTACCTCTCGTTCCTCTGTTCCTCTGTTCCTCTCATTCCTCTCGTTCCTCCGTTCCTCTGTTCCTCTCGTTCCTCTGTTCCTCTCGTTCCTCTCGTTCCTCTCGTTCCTCTGTTCCTCTGTTCCTCTGTTCCTCTCATTCCTCTCGTTCCTCCGTTCCTCTGTTCCTCTCGTTCCTCTGTTCCTCTCGTTCCTCTCGTTCCTCTGTTCCTCTCGTTCCTCTGTTCCTCTGTTCCTCTCATTCCTCTCGTTCCTCCGTTCCTCTGTTCCTCTCGTTCCTCTCGTTCCTCTCGTTCCTCCGTTCC
>JAULUF010000063.1:545000-552500 GCA_031834385.1 Semotilus atromaculatus
TACAGGATATATGGTTAGAAAGATAGGTAGATGTCTGTGTGAGCGTGTGTGAGCGTATATTTGTGTGTGTGAGCGTGTGTGAGCGTATATGTGTGTGTGTGTGAGCGTGTGTGTGAGCGTATATACACTCACCGGCCACTTTATTAGGTACACCTGTCCAACTGCTCCTTAACACTTAATTTCTAAGCAGCCAATCACATGGCGGCAACTCAGTGCATTTAGGCATGTAGACATGGTCAAGACAATCTCCTGCAGTTCAAACCGAGCATCAGTATGGGGAAGAAAGGTGATTTGAGTGACTTTGAACGTGGCATGATTGTTGGTGCCAGAATGGCTGGTCTGAGTATTTCAGAAACTGCTAATCTACTGGGATTTTCATGCACAACCATCTCTAGGGTTTACAGAGAATGGTCCGAAAAAGAAAAAACATCCAGTGAGCGGCAGTTCTGTGGGCGGAAATGCCTTGTTGATGCCAGAGGTCAGAGGAGAATGGCCAGACTGGTTCGAGCTGATAGAAGGGCAACAGTGACTCAAATAACCACCCGTTACAACCAAGGTGGGCAGAAGAGCATCTCTGAACGCACAGTACGTCGAACTTTGAGGCAGATGGGCTACAGCAGCAGAAGACCACACCGGGTGCCACTCCTTTCAGCTAAGAACAGGAAACTGAGGCTACAATTTGCACAAGCTCATCGAAATTGGACAATAGAAGATTGGAAAAACGTTGCCTGGTCTGATGAGTCTCGATTTCTGCTGCGACATTCGGATGGTAGGCTCAGAATTTGGCGTCTACAACATGAAAGCATGGATCCATCCTGCCTTGTATCAACGGTTCAGGCTGGTGGTGGTGGTGTCATGGTGTAGGGAATATTTTCTTGGCACTCTTTGGGCCCCTTGGTACCAATTGAGCATCGTTGCAACGCCACAGCCTACCTGAGTATTGTTGCTGACCATGTCCATCCCTTTATGACCACAATGTACCCAACTTCTGATGGCTACTTTCAGCAGGATAATGCGCCATGTCATAAAGCTGGAATCATCACAGACTGGTTTCTTGAACATGACAATGAGTTCGCTGTACTCAAATGGCCTCCACAGTCACCAGATCTCAATCCAATAGAGCATCTTTGGGATGTGGTGGAACGGGAGATTCGCATCATGAATGTGCAGCCGACAAATCTGCGGCAACTGTGTGATGCCATCATGTCAATATGGACCAAACTCCCTGAGGAATGCTTCCAGCACCTTGTTGAATCTATGCCACGAAGAATTGAGGCAGTTCTGAAGGCAAAAGGGGGTCCAACCCGTTACTAGCATGGGGTACCTAATAAAGTGGCCGGTGAGTGTATATGTGTGTGAGTGTGTGTGTGTGTGTGTGTGAGCGTGTGTGAGCGTGTGTGAGCGTGTGTGTGTGTGTGTGTGTGTGAGAGCGTGTGTGAGAGCGTGTGTGTGATCGTGTGTGTGAGCGTGTGTGTGAGCGTGTGTGTGTGTGAGCATGTGTGTGTGTGTGTGTGTGTGTGTGTGAGTGTGTGTGTGTGTGTGTGAGAGCGTGTGTGTGAGCGTGTGTGTGTGTGTGTGTGAGCGTGAGTGTGTGAGCGTGAGTGTGTGTGTGTGTGTGTGTGTGTGTGTGTGTGTGTGTGTGTGTGTGTAAAGGAATGTAAGTGTTGCTCCTCATTGGATCTGGAATCTCAGAGGGATTTTTCCAGCTGAAATCTTTTCCCAGTGGGAATAAGCAACATTCCACTGGGATTTACTGTGTTATACAGCTGTTCCCTTCAGCATTCCCTACAACACACACACACACACACACACTGTTTACTTATTCATGAATGGACATTGTGAAATTGTGCTTAGTGGCTTTTTATTATCTCACCAGCATCAGTGATTAATGAGTGTCAGGTTTAACAGGGTAGAGCTGAACGGCAGGATTACTCATTATGGAGATCTGCAGGATCAGGAGTGAAGCGTCTCACTAATGAACTGAAGAGGCCAAACGCCCCGCTGACCCGCAGGTCTCCCGGCAGGTCCGATCAAGAGCTTCTCGAGGGCTCTCGATCACTCCTCTCTGAAGTCCGGCATGAATCAGTCGCTCTCCACTTCAATACTTCCCACCTTTAATGATATAATTATATTACAATCACACAGCAGAGAGAGAGAGAGAGAGGGAGAGAGGATCTATTCTGGGACTCGCTCATCTACAGACAGTCTGACGCCAGATGGTTCATTCTAATAAATATTCAACCTTAACACGGTTCCCAATGTAACTTCTCTCCCCTTCATTTTTCCTTCTCCTCCCTCTCGCTTCCTCTGTTCTCTGAGCGTCTGCCAGCCTCCACCCGTGACGCAGGAGTACAGTACGCTACAGTTTACTGTAAAGCGGGGGATGAAGCCGTGGGAAGAGAGGAGAAGAGGACGAGTCTTATATCACAGCACAATCAAAAGATAACAAGTCCATCAACATAATGAAGGCTGCTGTGGAGCAATGGTGTCCGTCATTTGTTTGCTGTTGTGTTTGGAAGGAGAATTCATGAGGAATGTTCATGCAGCTTCTTCCATTTCTATTGCAGTTATGAGCAAAGCAATGATGTTTGGTGTCAGTGACATCCCTGGATCTGAGATTTCAGAGCTTCAGAAGAGGGCAAACACGACTTCAGTTTTATTTATTGGCCCTAAATGCTGTATTTCCATCATTCACACATAAATTGTGAAGATTTTTCACAATATCCCCATGATGACTAAATCAAGCCTATAAAGGATGTACAGTTTTTTAGATTGTTCTGTAACATAATGCATACGTTTTTTCTCCTTAATTTCCTCATTGGAATAATTTAATTCACGCTACTTTAATGTAGGGAAAAGATTCAAATGTGTTTAAATGTATGTATTTATATTTCATGGTTGTATTCACTGAACAAAATTTAATTCATCCTTTTTTTTTTGCATTGTTGAATTGGAGAATATGTAGATTTGGTAAAAAAGTGCAATTCACCTCTTAATGCTCCAAAAAGAAGGCTTTATTTTCTTTTAGCAAATTATGATGTCTTTTTTTCTTCTGCATTTGGAGTGAAATATGAGGGTGTTTCCGTGGCTCTTCCTCTCTCTCCCTTGACTCTCTGCCTGTCTCTCGCCCTGACAGCATGTTTAGGCTCGTCCACATCGCTGTAATCAGCACTCAGGGTTCGTTCGCTCGCTCGCCTCCTGTGATTAATTTGATGACCAGTCTCAAATCAGAGCTCAGAACCTGGAGACAGCACCATGACAACCATCCCACCGCCGGCCAATCACAGCGCGGCTTCATATGGCAGGAAATGGATCTCTGGGAGATTTCGAGTGGGTGGACGAGGCCCATCGCCTTGACTCACAACAGGACACACACTGCGTGCGAGTGTGTTTTATGACACAATAATAGGTGAAAATATGACTGGAGTTTGGTAATGTCTAGTTAGCAGCGAGGAGTCATTTATCAGATGCTTTTATCCAAAGCCAACTATTGCACATCTCCAGTGACATGATCGAAGAAATGTGCTACCGACATTTAATATAGATGTGTCCATACTTACATGGTCTATTATATTAAAATAAAACTGAATGGACAAAGTACATATAAAAAGCAAGCCACAACAGACAGTGATAAGGATCTGCTGTGAGTATATGTGACGTTCTACCTCGATGACACATGAAAGCTGACATGCCAGAAAAGCTTTTTATGAGAAACTTAGTAAATGTTCAGTCTCCTCCAATGACCGGTTCACAAGACCTGAGACGTAAAGCATACGCACTAAATTAAAGTGTTTGTAAACATGTTTTTCCTATTGATCGAATTATTATTTCAGATCAATCTTTACTTTTTGCATGGAAACAGGGAAGTTTAGATCACTGAAATCAAAAACGCTACTTTCACTCCAGTTCAGATCGACTCGCTTTGAGTTGTGCTGCATGAAGGCTCGGGTCCGACAGCATCAGTCCCAGTATACACCCATTATCTGGGCTAAACTCCAGGGTTGGGCAGGATTCCTTGCCGTTCATGAAGGTTTTGAATGACAGGAAGATGAATGTACTGAATTGCAATTCAAAGAGATTCAACACAACTGATGCATTTGAAAAAATTAAGTGTTCTTCCACCCTGAAAGACAAGAGCAAGCCTAATTTATTAAATATTATGAAATAAATACCAATTTATCTGAATGGGATACAGCCTTTAATCACTGAATCCAGCAGAAAAAGCAGAATTATCACCAACAGATTATGAAATGTTTATGGCAAACTTCACCAACCCATTCACACAGAATTTAGCATTTCCCGACTCTCACCGCTGGCTTCGTCTTTTTGTTTCGTCCTCTGTTCGTCTGTTTTTCTGTTCAGCTGTTTGTCTGTTTGTTTCCTCCTCTGTTTTTCTGTTCAGCTGTTTGTCTGTCTGTTTGTCTGTTTGTATGCTCCCCTGTTCGTCTGTTTGTCTCATCGTCTGTTCGTCCACTCATCTGCCCGTCTGTTCATCATATCGTCTGTTCGTCTGAGTGTCTGCTAGTCTGTTTGTCTGCTTGTCTGCTCTTCTGCTCGTCTGTTTGTATGTTGGTCTGTCTGTCTGACCCTCTGTTCGTCTGTTTGTCTGCTCGTCTGCTCGTCTGCTCGTCTGCTAGTCTGTTCGTCTGTTCGTCTGTTCGTCTGTTCGTCTGTTCGTCTGTCCGTCTGTTCGTCTGTTCGTCTGTTCGTCTGTTTGTCTGCTCGACTGCTAGTCTGTTCGTCTGTTCGTCTGTTCATCTGTTCATCTGTTTGTCTGTTCATCTGTTTGTCTGCTCGTCTGCTCGACTGCTAGTCTGTTCGTCTGTTCATCTGTTTGTCTGTTCGTCTGTTCGTCTGTTCATCTTTCCGTCTGTTCGTCTGTGTGTCTATTCGTCTGTGTGTTTGCTCGTCTGTTTGTCTGCTCGTCTGCTCGACTGCTAGTCTGTTCGTCTGTTCGTCTGTTCGTCTGTTCATCTGTTCGTCTGTTCATCTGTTTGTCTGCTCGTCTGCTCGACTGCTAGTCTGTTCGTCTGTTCGTCTGTTCGTCTGTTCGTCTGTTCATCTGTTCGTCTGTTCATCTGTTTGTCTGCTCGTCTGCTCGACTGCTAGTCTGTTCGTCTGTTCGTCTGTTCGTCTGTTCGTCTGTTCATCTGTTTGTCTGTTTGTCTGTTCGTCTGTTCGTCTGTTCATCTTTCCGTCTGTTCGTCTGTGTGTCTATTCGTCTGTGTGTTTGCTCGTCTGTTTGTCTACTCGTCTGCTAGTCTGCTCATCTGTTTGTCTGTTCATCTGTCTGTCTGATCATCTGTTTGTCTGTTCGTCTGTTCATCTTTCCGTCTGTTCGTCTGTGTGTCTATTCGTCTGTGTGTTTGCTCGTCTGTTTGTCTACTCGTCTGCTAGTCTGCTCATCTGTTCATCTGTCTGTCTGATCATCTGGTTGTCTGTTCGGACGTTCGTCTGCTGGTCTGTTTGTCTGGTTCATCTGTTCGTCTTTTCATCTGCTGGTCTGTTTGTCTGTTCGGCCGTTCGTCTGCTGGTATGTTTGTCTGGTTCATCTGTTCGTCTTTTCGTCTGCTGGTCTGTTTGTCTGTTCGTCTGCTCATCTATTCGTCTTTTCCTCTGTTCGTCTGCTCATCTGCTAGACTGCTAGGCTGTTTGTCTACTCGTCTATTTGTCTGTTTTTCTTTGTCTGTGTGTCTGTTTGTCTGTTTGTCTGTTTGTCTGTTTGTCTGTTCGTCTGCTCATCTATTCGTCTTTTCCTCTGTTTGTCTGCTCGTCTGTTTGTCTGCTAGTCTGTTTGTCTGTTCGTCTGCTCATCTATTCGTCTTTTCCTCTGTTTGTCTGCTCGTCTGCTCGTCTGTTTGCCTGTTTGTCTGTTTGACTGTCGGTTAGTTCATCACCCGAAAAATTCCCTGGGAACAGCAATAGTTCTCCCACAATGATCAATTCTGTCATCATTCACGGATCTTACATGTATGAATTTCTTCAATAAAAAAAAAAAAAAGAAAGATCATTGGACCCCTCAGACTTTCATTTTATGAACAAAAAAACTATTAATTTATCAAAATATACAAGGTCATACAAGTCTGGAAGGACATGAACGTGTGTAAATGATGACAGAATGACGATTTTTAGAGGAACTATCCCTTTAAATGTCTTGCTCTTGATGAATTCCAGCACTAGGTGTAAAACCTAAATTCACATCTTCATCAGAATATTGCAAAATGCTTCTGCAAACAGACGTGACTTTTCTGTGGTATATTTTTGCACATCTGAGGTGTTTAAAGTGAGGACGTCAGGGTTTATGCAGTGAGAGCTGACGTGTGTTTGGAGAGAGGAATGATGGGACGCTCCCGTGTTCAGCTGTGAAGGAACACACAAGTTTGGATGCGCGTCATTAGCTTCAGCACAGCATCATGTGACAGTCAGTTTTAAGCACAAGGGTTAGGGTTGTGTTCGGAGCGCGAGCATCAGTCAGTGTGATTGTTGAGGTGTTTGTAGGTTAAACTCTGACAGCAGCGTCTCACGCAAGCTTCAGTCCTTACAGGAGGTTAATCCACGACCCCGTACATCACGCTTTACTCAGTCATGCTGTTCCAAACCTGTATGAGGTCGTTCCTTCTGCAGAACACAGAAGGAGAAATATTGAGGAATGTTCATGCAGCTCATGCAACAGTTCATAGTGATCAGGGTGTTTATCTTTAAAACGAATGGTGTCAGGTCAGTTTCTCTAAAAAAAGTAATTAATTACTAATTACTAAGTGCATCTTCAACAGTGTAATTAGATTACTGCACTAATTACTCTCTCTAAAATGTATTGCTTATTACTGATTACTTTCTAAATCCCAAGTGAACCTACAGTTGAACAATACAAGGATAGACATGAAACGGCTCTTTTAAATCTTTCAATTAAACAATTTAAAATTGCACAAATTATTCCTGAACTGACCAAAGTATTTAAAGAGAGAAAGTTACTTTAAAAACATACATTTAACATTAGACGGTAAATTTTTATGTTAAATCCAATATTTATTATAGAATTGTTGTATTTAATGCAATTACATCGAAAGTAACAGCAATGAAATTACAGAAAATCAGTTATCCCTTTTTCAAGAAAAAAATCTGTAACACACACACACACACACACACACACATATATATATATATATAAACAACAAAAAAAGTAATTTATTTCAGTTAGTTGCCAATGCACCATTTTAAATTGTCTAATTTAATTTAGTGCACTAAAATAACAAACTGAAACTTATATATACTTATACAAATATATATATACACACACCAAAAAAACAACTAAATTACTGATATTTTAAAATTAAAATAAAGGAAGATGTAAAAATAAAAATTAATTCAAAATATGAATAATAGTAATAATAATAAATAATATTTTTTATTAATAATAAAATTACACTGCCACAACTGACAGGTACCATCGGACTATCAAGTTATGTAACAATGTGACGATGAGAAACCGATTTCTGACAA
>JAULUF010000063.1:555000-577500 GCA_031834385.1 Semotilus atromaculatus
AAATCTGTGTAATTTTACTGTCGACCCATGAAGAGGAAACGACTGAAGCTTTGAGGTGTTGATGGACTCGATCTACTTCATCTGTGTTTTAATCTGTGCTTTTGTTCAAAATGTTGCTTTTTAATAAAACACATTTCAGTGCTGCTAAAAAATGTATGCATGAAGCTGGAAAATTGTGTTGTTGTTTAAGGGCAGAGGGTCTGTTCTTTCTATTGATATATTGCATATTCAGATATTCGTACAACAAAATAACTTGAAACTTGAAATCTCAAACTTGAAATGGACTGAAATTAAAAGCCGTTAAAGGTGCTATATGTAACTTTTAGCGGCCTCTAGCGGTGATGTTTCAGATTGCAACCGCTCGTGTGGTGCTCGAACTCAAGCGCGAGCGCTCAGGGTACCGGCCACACTGAGACTTTCAACACACCGGAGAAAGAGTCACTCAACATGCTGGAAACTCAAGTAAACTCCCACTGCAATGTTACAATAATAGGCCAATTTGATCAGCTGGATGTTGAACTAATGTTCCATGCAGTTACAGTGTAACTTGCAGTAATTTTAGTGCACCTATAAAGTACTTGCATGTCAGTATAAGAGAACAATATGTAAAGTTTGGGGAATTCAGTGGTAACAACCTAGCCTAGAAATCTAGACTCCCCTAGCGGCAGCAAAATGTATTTTGCAGCCTGTGTAGTCTAGCAACTCTCCGTTGACTTTCGAGCTGGAAAAAACAAACTCAAGTCAGGCCAATCACATCGTGTATAGAGTCGGCGGGCGGGCTTAAAGGGACACTCCACCCATTTTCATTAAGCTTTCCATTGTTAGAAACCCAGTCATACTATTGAATGGTCGTGCAACACTCTCTCATTTTCCCCTGAGATGAGAGAAATCCGCTATTTACCCTTTTCACTCCCTCTTACAATGACCCAAAAATCATCATTTTACGTCATTGTAGGAGGAAGTGTAAGAGGGGGGGATTTCTGTAAAGACTACAAGCACTAGTTCCCACCCTTTCAAACCCGCCCATAGGGGGTTGGACCTATCACAGATCAGTGCGTTTTCCCCGGCAGAAACTTTTTGAAAATATGGACGAAGGTAGACCAAAACATACAAGATATTTAGTTTGTAAACAGACAAATCATAGGAGATGTGTTGCTTTACAGCAAATGACTATGTCAGTGTGTGTTCTCAGTAGCCACTAGCTGCTAATAGAGTCGAGTCAGAAAGAACCTTACCTCCAGGCAAATGCGTTTAGCGCTGCTAGCACTGCTAGTTCCAGACGTTTCTGGCTGTTCGTCGTCATCATCTGGCAAGGTAAATGTAGACGGAATTGCGGAGTGATGATGAACAGGATGCTGTCTGCACACGCACAGTCTGTCTCGCATGCACGCTCGCTCTCGATTACGGGAGATTTTAACCAATTTGCGGTATAACTAGTCGATCACGAGTGGCTCAACAGGGAGATCTATAGATAAACTCATCTTTCAGGCATTTGACTGACCGGTTTGACACTTCAGTGTGAGAAATCGGGGGTGTGGCGTGTGAGCGTTTGAAATCAGTCAAATGCGTGTGTCTCATGGCCATCTATGAAAACGTACTCCGTGTATTTTCCTTGTGCTGGCTGAACATGCCGATACTATGCAAGTGCACACCATTTCAACACAAAAACGAGGAGTAATTCTATAATTGGGTCACAAAATAACTCTTCACTACAAACTGTACGAAATTATTTCCAGGGGGTAGCGTAGTGTGGAGCTCAACTACAGTCTAGATTGATGGGCGGAGTAGTGGGAGTGGCCTGCGGAGCTGAGCATTGCAATGCACCATGGGGATTGTTGTCTACAATCCACAAGCACTAAAAAGTCATTTTCTGCCTTTTATCGGCCAAGAAGGACCAAAATTAGAAATTTATGCTACTATTCTACTACATATATGACCCACTTTCAATACACATTCGTGTCTCCACCGGTGGAGTGTCCCTTTAACATAATGACGACAGAGTTGCGGCTGTTCACTGCTGGCGAACAGCTGTCGTTCGATTCGGCTTTGGTCGCAACTCTGCAGGATTTGAAGTTAAGCTTTTCTTTGACACAAGAACAAAGAACAACACTTGAGTCATTTTTAAAAAAGGAAGATATAAAATACGTCCCCTTCTTCGTTGCTCTGGTTGGTTGTAGCGCTATCCTATTGCGTGCAGAGGGAATCTGAAAGACAACCGTTTATCCGGCTCTCGTATTGAGCCCTGCCAATGGTGAGTTCCCAGACCTAACATCCTGATGTAGTCTGGCATACCAGGCTAGTAATAATAATAAGTTTTATTTATATAGCGCCTTTCCAGAGCTCAAGGACGCTTTACAATAGACAAGCAACGATAAAGGTGGAGGACAAAGACAGCAGACAAAACAACAGTAGGTAGATAGAGTGTAGGTACAGAAAATGAGAAATTAAGTAGATGTACAAAAAAAAAAAAAAACACATTCCAGTACAACTCAAGAGTTATGACATTCGGCAAATAAGTGAGTTTTGAGCATGGATTTGAATTCAGAAATAGTGTTAACAGAACAAAGTGATCGGGGGAGAGAGTTCCACATTTAACAACCAGGAGAATTAAAACATTATTTATACTGTAAGTATTATAGAACTAAGGGGTACTTATTCTACTGTTATGATACAACAATCTTACATTTGGGAACAATTTAACAAGAACACACACTGCTTACCTTTTTGTAATAATTGTGTACCAATACATGCTGTATAGGCTTTTTAAAAATAACAGGGTACATATCTATGCATATATACTTTTTTTTGTTTTTTTGATAGCAAAAGTGCAGATGTTTAAGTTTGGGCTAACATGTTTCAAGGCAAGAAAAGCTAAGACTGTAGCATTTTTTTTTTAAATACTGGGAAAAATATCTTGTTTGATGTGGTTACAGGGTAAGTGGTGCTTGTATAATAAAAAAAGGTTTCCGAGTGATATTATATTGTGTATGTGTTGTGTTGTGCCTGCATTTGTATTGTGCTTACCCTGTAACTACATGTAACAAGAGGGTAACAAGCACCACTACATGAAACAAGAGTATCTTTCCCCAATATTTAAGCAAAAGTTGCAATAGTTATCGTTTTGAGTGCACTTTTGTTAAAAAGATTACTTTATAAATGCATAGATATGTACCCTGTTATATTTAAAAAGCCTATACAGTATGTACTGGTTCACCATTATTACAGAAAGGTACGCAGTGTGTGTTCTTGTTAAATTGCTCCCAAATGTAAGATTGTTGTATCATAATAGTATAATAAGAAACCCTTAGTTCTATAATACTTACAGTATAAATCATTTTTTAGTTCTCCTGGTTGTTACCCTTTTATTCCCCAAACTTAAAATATTGTTCCCTTATACTTACATTGTAAGTACATTGTAGGTACACTATAATTACAGAAGTTTACGCTGTAAAATCGTTTTAATTCCGCGGTACTTTCCGGGCTGTAATCTAAAGCGTTAACGATAAAACATCTCTCATTAGCATGATGAACTTTGCAGCAGAAACATGAAAAGTTCAGCTCTTCATAGGCGTAATTACGTGGTAGGCTGTGAGATTATTGAATGTGAAGAGAGTAATGGTGTTCATTTGTAAATGTGTGTTCTCCCTGATGATGTTTCATCTCTGTACTCTCTTTCCTGATTACGTCCAAATGAAGAGCTTCCACTACAGCCATTAGTGTGTCCCTCGGTGGAGGACGAGAGCGGACATCGACACCTCCAGGGTTCAAGGCCACTTCAGATCAGTCTTTACCACAAAACTTTATCAGTATATGAAATCATGTGTACAGTAACAGTTACAGAGAGTGTGAACAAAACATCAAAATCACGGATTGATTTGTGTTGCTTTCGGGTTTTTCGAGATGATTTAAAAATTATGTGACAGGAAAGTTTGTTTAATGCAGCTGTAAATGAGTCAGATTTAAACATAATCCATAACCATGCCATGCATTCACCAACACGTGTCCCTCATAACACATCAATATCATCTGAAAAAAGTTGAAGGACGCTTGTTAAAGAAGTACAAAACGTTTTGAGTAGGTTAGACTGAAAACAGAATATTTTTATTGTGAGTTGTTTCCAATCAAGATGTATTTGATTCAAATCACAAAACATGTGAAACTATTGTTTAATTGTGTTTAATATACATAAAATGCTAGGTATGAAAATAGCATTTTTCTTTAAAAAAAGGTGTTATGTAAAAAGTTAAAATGTGATGTAAATGACATGTTCATGGTTCAGAGGATTAATAATACTGATATTATGTACATTTACTATTACTGAACATGCAAAATTCATGCAGAAACAGTTTTTACTCAGAAATAATTTGTTACAAATAATTACAAAGGACATTTAGAAATTCTTCTATACCATACTCAAATATTATTAATTTTATTTGCAACTTTTAAAAAAATACAATCATTATTGACAATGTTGGACATGGTTAACAGGCAAAGCAAGTTTATTTAATGTATTAAAAACCGCTGGATCAGAATCACTGTGTGTGAAACAGGGAACCTGAAACGCTCCCGTCGGTTCATTGCACATACATGGACTTTAATGTTTGGCATTCTTGCATGTTAATTTAGTATCTTTACCTTGAAGAGCGAATGAAAGCGGATGAATCTGCTGACCTCTTGACCCCGGGAAACCGCTTCAGATCTCAGGAGCAGGTGAATCACGCATCTCTCCGCCGACAGCACAGAAACTTGTGCATTTTTTAATCCTGGCTATAAATAACAGACTTTTTGAAGAAGAGGGTCAGAGCTTGTCATATCAGGTTATGTCTGCCCGGGATACTTGTACAAGTGTATCATGATCCATTTTGTGAGAGCATAGCTGATGAATTATAAATGATGGCAGCCTGCGCAGGTTGCGAGAAGTGCCGCGCTTGTTTTCTTCTCGTCGGTTTCGTGTTTTCTCTTCCCCGAGGCGAGATTCCTTTCCTCCTTTTTGTCAGAGGTTGTAGGTGCATTTTCAGCGGCGAGGTAAAAGCAGACCAACACGCTGAATAATTGAACGCGGCGTGTTTGAACAGGTACAAAAATAATCCTGTCTCCGTGCCTTTGAGAAACAGCGCCAGAGAAGCTCTCCGCACAGATCAGAGCCAGATATGAAATATTAAAGGTTATTGGTGGGGTGAGAGCGAGCGCTCCTGCGAGAGCAGGTAACCGTGTGCCATCAGATGCCGCTGGTTTATTCATGGCGATCTTTCTCTGTAAACACCGGCGTTTCACCAGGCTTGTCTTCTCGGAGAGCCACCTGCGTTCACACACACCTGAGGGAAGTTCACCTGCGTTCACACACACCTGAGGGAAGTTCACCTGCGTTCACACACACCTGAGGGAAGTTCATGTCCACCTCCATCAGCTTGAGTCGCAGCCGTTTCCAGGCTAAGTGAAGGGTCATCCTCGTCTTCCTCGCGGTCAGCGGTCGAGCTCCTCCCATGGAAAGGCCTCAGGTTTGAGGTTAATTAACACAGAGAGAGAGTGTGAACTGGGCCAGGCCGAGAACCACGCTGCTAACGATGCTGATCTGATGGCAATTAATGCTTTGACAGGCTCTGCGGCCCCGACCTGCCTTCAGGCTCAGCCGAATCCTCCTGATCCCATACAGTGAGCTGATACGCCACACTAATGACTGGAGATTCAGCGCTTCTCAACACTTCTGTGTGAACTCTAGCATTCGGGAATTTCTCTGTGTCATTTTTATTACTTTGAGACTTCGACGTCATGATGATGAAATGGTTTTCTAGGGTCTTGCTGTGGGACATCCTGTATTACACCATTATTGGTGCAAAAAACATCTCTCATCGGTATGACTTACAAAACAAAAACTGCAACAAAAAAAATGATAGTCTTCCTCAGTATTTTCATCTTGTTTTTCAGCATAGATATCTATAAATCAAGATCCATTTTACAAGTTTATATTTCAGACTCCACTGGCAGATATTTGTTCTTGTTTTAAACACAAACACAAAGTCATTTTGCTTCTCCAGTAAATGTATCCTGATTTATATGTATTTCTCCTGGAAAACAAGACAGAAATTCTCATCAAAATTATCTTTGGAGGTCAACTGAACTGCACATTAATTTTATAACTCTTATTATTTTTATTTTTCCTAAGGAACTTCCTGGAAATATTGTTGATACTTTAATGAAACTCAACTCCATTAGGTATTCAGAGCTGTGAAAGAAAAATAAAACAGCAACAAGATTATTGGGGTTTATGGCGTGGGGTTGTTTGGTGGAGGGGGGATGATGGCGTGGGGTTGTTTGGTGGAGGGGGGGTTATGGCGTGGGGTTGTTTGGTGGAGGGGGGATTATGGCGTGGGGTTGTTTGGTGGAGGGGAGGTTATGGCGTGGGGTTGTTTGGTGGAGGGGAGGTTATGGCGTGGGGTTGTTTGGTGGAGGGGAGGTTATGGTGTGGGGTTGTTTGGTGGAGGGGGGATTATGGCGTGGGGTTGTTTGGTGGAGGGGGGATTATGGGGTTGTTTGGTGGAGGGGGGGTTATGGCGTGGGGTTGTTTGGTGGAGGGGAGGTTATGGCGTGGGGTTGTTTGGTGGAGGGGGGATTATGGCGTGGGGTTGTTTGGTGGAGGGGAGGTTATGGCATGGGGTTGTTTGGTGGAGGGGAGGTCATGGCGTGGGGTTGTTTGGTGGAGGGGAGGTTATGGTGTGGGGTTGTTTGGTGGAGGGGGGATTATGGCGTGGGGTTGTTTGGTGGAGGGGAGATTATGGGGTTGTTTGGTGGAGGGGGGGTTATGGCGTGGGGTTGTTTGGTGGAGGGGAGGTTATGGCGTTGGGTTGTTTGGTGGAGGGGGGATTATGGCGTGGGGTTGTTTGGTGGAGGGGGATTATGGCGTGGGGTTGTTTGGTGGAGGGGGATTATGGAGGGGGGTTGTTTGGTGGAGGCGAGGTTATGGCGTGGGGTTGTTTGGTGGAGGGGAGGTTATGGCGTGGGGTTGTTTGGTGGAGGGGAGGTTATGGCGTGGGGTTGTTTGGTGGAGGGGAGGTTATGGTGTGGGGTTGTTTGGTGGAGGGGGGATTATGGCGTGGGGTTGTTTGGTGGAGGGGGGATTATGGGGTTGTTTGGTGGAGGGGGGGTTATGGCGTGGGGTTGTTTGGTGGAGGGGAGGTTATGGCGTGGGGTTGTTTGGTGGAGGGGGGATTATGGCGTGGGGTTGTTTGGTGGAGGGGAGGTTATGGCATGGGGTTGTTTGGTGGAGGGGAGGTTATGGCGTGGGGTTGTTTGGTGGAGGGGAGGTTATGGTGTGGGGTTGTTTGGTGGAGGGGGGATTATGGCGTGGGGTTGTTTGGTGGAGGGGGGATTATGGGGTTGTTTGGTGGAGGGGGGGTTATGGCGTGGGGTTGTTTGGTGGAGGGGAGGTTATGGCGTGGGGTTGTTTGGTGGAGGGGGATTATGGCGTGGGGTTGTTTGGTGGAGGGGGATTATGGCGTGGGGTTGTTTGGTGGAGGGGGATTATGGAGGGGGGTTGTTTGGTGGAGGCGAGGTTATGGCGTGGGGTTGTTTGGTGGAGGGGGGATTATGGCGTGGGGTTGTTTGGTGGAGGGGGATTATGGCATGGGGTTGTTTGGTGGAGGGGGGATTATGGCGTGGGGTTGTTTGGTGGAGGGGGGATTATGGCGTGGGGTTGTTTGGTGGAGGGGGGATTATGGCGTGGGGTTGTTTGGTGGAGGGGGGATTATGGGGTTGTTTGGTGGAGGGGGGGTTATGGCGTGGGGTTGTTTGGTGGAGGGGGGGTTATGGCGTGGGGTTGTTTGGTGGAGGGGGATTATGGCGTGGGGTTGTTTGGTGGAGGGGGGATTATGGCGTGGGGTTGTTTGGTGGAGGGGGGATTATGGCGTGGGGTTGTTTGGTGGAGGGGAGGTTATGGCGTGAGGTTGTTTGGTGGAGGGGGGATTATGGCGTGGGATTGTTTGGTGGAGGGGGGATTATGGCGTGGGATTGTTTGGTGGAGAGGGGATTATGGCGTGGGATTGTTTTTCAGGGCTCGGCCCCTTTGTTCCAGTGAAAGGAACTCTTAATGCTTCAGCATACCAAGACATTTCGGACAATTTCATGCTACCAACTTTGTGTGAAGAGTTTAGGGATGTTCCTGTACCAGCATGACTGCGCTTTGGTGCACAAAGCAGGACCATAAAGACACGGATGAGGAGTTTGGTGTGGAGGAACTGGACTGGCTGCACAGAGTCCTAAGCTCAACCGAGAGAACAGCTCTGGGATGAATTACAGCAGAGACTGAGAGCTACTCGTCCAACATCAGTGCCTGACCTCACTAATGCGCTTCTAGAAGAATTATCAAAAATTCCCATAAACACACTAAACCTAAACACACCTAAACTTTGTGGAAAGCCTTTCCAGAAGAGTTGAAGCTTTTATAGCTGCCAAGGGTGGTGCAACTCCATATTAATCCCTATGGATTAAGAATGGGATGTCATTAAAGTTGATGTGCATGTAAAGGCAGGGGTCCCAAAACCTTTGGCAATATAGTGTATTTGTGTTTATTTTTCCTAATAGAATTTCAGAGGAAACATCTTTGATACTTTAAACACAACTGAGAAGTCCATTAGGTCTCCTGAGCACTGAGAGGGGCAAGCTGTGTGTGAGCGTGTGTGTGTGTGTGAGTGAGCGCGTGTGTGTGAGTGTGTGTGTGTGTGTGTGTGAGTGTGTGTGTGTGTTGTAAACGCTGCTCAGTTGCGTGTGCAGTTAAAAGGGCCAGATTGATCTACACCTGTAGTGAACGGCTCAATACTCGTGTCTCTGAGCGCCGGCTCCAGCGGCCCGTGTGCCTGCACCCCAGTGGCTGATTGGACCCCCGTGGAGGGACCAGGCCGTGACGTGCCGCTGTCTCTGTACGAAGCCACTCCGATGCTCCGACCCGTTATCGAAATCCCGCCAGCCGCCCCACAGAAACGCACCATGAAGACACACTGTCCTTTTGCACCCAAAAAGCTCATATAAGTACAAACAGACGGGCGGCGCTTCGATTCGCCCTCTACAAAGGACCCTAAAAGAGCGACGGAGTCCCACCGTGTGATAATTGCGGAGCTACCTGGAGCAAGCGCCGGCCCGCTATCTGACATGACGGATAAAAGAAGACAGAAATCAAGCCTGAAATGAGAGTCAAACATTTATCAGAACTTCAATGTCTCCAGAGTGCTCAAAGAACTCAAAAGGTGTTTCTTTCCTCACGCAAGCCTCGTGTATCACTTGTCATAATCCTTTAACCTGAGAAATCCATGGGTTCTAGCTTCACAAACGCGAACCCGCGCTCTGTTCCCAATCCTGTTAGACATTATAAAGCCATCAGGCCCGAGCTCCCACGGTTAGCATCTCCTCAGAACGGGAGCGCCGGGAGCGAGCGGCACCCGCGGAGATCGGCCCTAATCATTATTTGATGACAGAAATCTGCGCGCATTACGGCGGCGGCGCTGTTTCTTAGCAACGCGCCAGGGATATTCAAACAATTTCATTAAAGTGTGACACCTCTTAGCAGGTGGCTGTGTGCGAGAGGAGATAAACACAGAGGTGGAAGCGTCAGCGCTATTTGCCAACATCACAATTGATAACATCAATTCAGCAACATGTTTACAAGCCCTCTGAAATGAAGCGAGCGTGTAAGAGTCCCTGAACCCCAGACGCCTGCTGTCTGCCTCACACACACACACACACACACACACACACACACACACACACACACTCAGGTGACGCTGCCTTTCAGATGGAAAACGCCTCATTTACATTCCAATACCTTCTGTGTGTCCTGGGATTCCACTGCCTCTGATGTAATGCCAGATGTGTGTGTGTGTGTGTGTGTGTCATTCAACTTCTGATTTGGTACCTGCGGTAAATCAAGGTACGGGCTCGTACAAATGTGCTGCGGGAAAACAAACAATCGCTTACGGCGTCTTCTCAAATGAGCATCTGCTTGACAAAAGACAGTATAAAAACAACAGATCCTGAGAGAGAGAGAGAGAGAGAGGGAGAGAGAGAGAGAGATAGGGAGAGAGAGAGAGAGAGAGAGATAGGGAGAGAGAGAGAGAGAGAGAGAGAGGGAGAGAGAGAGAGAGAGGGAGAGAGAGAGAGAGAGATAGGGAGAGAGAGAGAGAGAGGGGAGAGAGAGAGGGGGAGAGAGAGAGAGAGAGAGAGAGAGAGAATTGAATTGAATTGAATTTTCAAATCCATTTATTACAAAATTAAAACATTGTCCAGTCAATTAACACATTGTTAAAATAACATCAGAGCAAACAAGACAAAGTTATCTTAAAAGGGATGCAAAATGCAGGTTATCATCAATAATGTCACACAAAGCCCCTTTATTGCACCAAATCTGATCAAAAGAAACAAGATCATTCATGGCTTTAAAATATCGAAAATCAATTAAAATTCTAGATTTCACTGAATTGAAAAATACGGCCTCTAAATTATAGCTTGCGTCTCGCTCAATTTTATGTTTTCTGGTATGATAAATTGCCATTTTAGCTTGGCCTAGCAAAAAATTCAAAAGTTGACACCGAAATCGGTGTCTCCGGACGTATTTAAAACCACAAATAAAAACTCCAACAGAAAAAGTTTCACCAAAACAAACAAATAAATTCTGTAGCACAGTAAACAAAGACTTCAGTCTAAAACATTGCATAAATGCATGGAACACAGTCTCTCTCTGCAGACAAAAAGGACAACCATGACTAACACCAGGGTTTAAAACTGAAATAAAAGCATTAACTGCAACTGCCCCATGTAATATTCTCCACTGCAAATCACCTATTTTCTTAGTTAATGGTGACTTGTACAGAGCTCTCCATTCTGGGTTAACACCCTCTCCTATCTGTAGGATGGTACGCCAGGGTGTATCCACTTTATTATCTAAGAAACTTTTATTCAAAGATTTGACACAACTTTTATACAAGACTTTTCCAGAGGCCGGCTCTGAACCCAATAGTGACACATTTTCAGAATACAAAAAAACACCTTTGCACTCTTCTAAATTAGGTGATAGCAGCAGATTAGGAAATGGATCTCTGCAGTTCAGAATAATTAAACCCTTAGAGTAGTCGTCCAGCAGTTTACACTCTTCTGTTGTAAGAGCAGACCTCCACTCTTCAAGGAGTTTAGCCACTACTCTTGTTGAACGAACGCCCAGATGTTCAGCTACCAAATCAACATTCTTAAAGTCTGTTCCTGCTAGCTGTACTAGATGTCCAAGGGTTACTACACAAGAACGGAGTAAAATTCCTTAAAGTGCTGGAAAAGGTCCTTTACTTGATATATCCAAACGTGAACCATGAATCAAAGGTTCTTGTAACATCCAGTGCAAAGAACCTGTATTATTCAGTTTTCGCACTATAAACAAAGTCCAAACTTAAAAAAAATTACGATAAAAACTGGGTAACTTGGACAAGTCCATCTTTTTAGGATTCAACCAGAACAAAGGCTTGTCCAGGCCTAATCCTTCAAAGTTCTGCAGAATTGCAAAGGCTATGGATTTCCAGCTTGAGTCCACTGGTCCAGTTAAAAGTCTCTGTGCAAATTGGAGTCGGAAAGCTGCTGTTCGGCTCTGTAAATGTATAAGTCCATGCCCTCCCTCTTCCTTGGGCAAATACAAAACAGCTTTTGGAACCCAGTGCAGCTTGTCCCAAAAAAAAATCTATTAAAATTGACTGAATTTTTAACAAAAGATCTAGTGGAGGATCAACACAAATTAAGCGATGCCAAAGAGAAGATGCTACCAAGTTATTAATAATCAATGTACGCCCTCTATATGACATTTTTGGAAGTGAGTATTTCCATTTGTCGAGGCGACCTTTTACTTTTTCAACAACCCCTTCAAAGTTTTTTTGTACAATCACTTCACTTCCTAAAAACACTCCAAGGTATTTAAAACCTTCCTTCGTCCAGGTTAAACCATCTGGGAGGTTTGGTTCTCCACTTAACCAGTTCCCAACCAGTATGGCGTCACTTTTCGACCAGTTTACCTTCGTAGAAGAACACATTTTAAAATCTTTTAATATTTCAAGCAACAAATCAACATCTTTCTGACAATTAATTAAAATAACAACATCATCAGCATATGCTGATAATTTAAGTACATTTGAACAATTTGAAATATACACTCCATGCAAATCTGTTCTTAACTTGTTTAAAAGAGGCTCTATTGATAAAGCATAGAGCATACCAGACAAAGGACACCCTTGCCGAACACCTCTAAAAACTCTAAAAGGAGCGCATAAGTCACCATTAACTTTCAATATACTTTCAACGTCACAGTACAAAACCTTTATCATAGAAACAAATTCAGGATTAAAACCAAATGCAGCTAAAACATTCCATAAATAATTATGCTCAACTCGATCAAAAGCCTTTTCTTGATCTATTGACACTAGACCAAAATCTAAGTTGAGACTCTTACCATAATCCAGAACATCCCTAATAAAAGAAATGATATCAGAAATTCGTCTACCAGGTACACAATAGGTCTGGTCAGGATGGATCACTTGTTCCAAAACTTCACCCAATCGATTAGCCAGAACCTTGGAGAGCAATTTATAGTCACTGCACAGCAAACTCACGGGTCTCCAGTTTTTAATATCATTAAGATCTCCCTTCTTAGGCAACAGAGTGAGAACCGCTCTATGGCAACTTACGGGTAGCCGCCCATTGGCTAAGCTTTCCCCAAGCACCTCCAGCAGATCCGGACCCATCTCAGGCCAGAAGGACTTGTAGAAGTCCACTGGCAGCCCATCAACTCCAGGCGCTTTGCCACACTCCATACCTTGGAGAGCTCTTTCCAACTCCTCCAGAGTTAAAGCTCTGTTGAGTCCAGTATTAGCTTCATCAGACAACTGAGGTAAATTATTAAGAAAGACATTACCATCAGTTTGTTCATGTGTGAGTTCACTTTTGTACAGTTCTTCATAAAAACGAATTGCTCTTCTTCGAATGTCAGAAGGGTCTGACAACAAGGCTCCAGCTTCTGAGCGTAAGGCATGAATAAACCTTCTCTGCCCGTTTTTTTTCTCCAAATTAAAGAAAAATTTTGAGGGCGCATCCATCAATTCCACACTCTGAAACCGTGATCTGACCAGAGCTCCTTGTGTAACTGTATCTAAACGTTCAGCTAAATAATTTTTCTTTTTATGAAAAGTTTCAAAATGAGTCAAATTTCCTGTACTATCAGCAATCCCCTGAAGTTCTAATAATTCTTTCTCTATAATTTTCATTAAACAGATTATGTCTCTCGTGAAATTGCAAGTATATTGCTGGCACAACTGCTTAATCTGAACTTTTGCAATGTCCCACCACTGCTGTAAGGACTTGAAAGAAGATTTTGTATTTCTAAAAATATTCCAGAATTCTTTAAAAATATCCTTGAAATGGTTGTCACATAATAAATTATTATTAAAATGCCAGTAAGCACTTTTTGGCATAATGGAGCTCAAAGACACAACACACTGTATTAAGCTATGATCAGAAAAGCTTACTGGAACAATTGAACAGCTCCTGAAAAAACTAAGCTGGTGTTTGAAACCATAAAACCTATCCAATCTTGCTAGAGAAATTAAGTTATCATAAGCATGAGCCCATGTATATTGCCTCTGATTATCATGAAAATTTCTCCAAACATCAACAATCTCATGTGATTTCAGTAGCTGAATGAGCCTCTTCCGTGAATGCATATGCGGTTCAACATGATTTCGATCTAAAATGTGCTCAGTACAATTAAAATCCCCTCCTAGAAATAATAAATCCTCAGAATTGCAATGACATAAAACATCACTCAGTGTATCTAGAAAAATAATTTTTTTCCAACGCATTATTTGGGACATACACACAAATAAAAACAAAAGTACGATTTTCATAGGAAGCTGTAACTTTTAAAAGTCTACCTTTTATAATTTCATCTACCTGATAAGAACAGGGAATAAAGTTCTTAGAGAATAAAATGGCAACTCCACCACTAGTTGTGGTCAAATGACTAAAAACAGATAAACCATCAAATTCTCTTGCCCAATCAGAAGAATTTAATACATCAGTGTGTGTTTCTTGAGCAAACAGAACATCAATTTTCTTTTGTTTTATTATCTCAAATAATTGAAATCTTTTCCTTATATCCCTTGCCCCATTTATATTTAGAGAGGAAACACAAAATTCTCCCATAAATGTGAAGAGAAATAACCAAAGCAGGTACAGCCGAAAGAAAACACACAGAGAAAGATTATATTTACGCATTATCGTTACTAACATTGAGTCCAGGTTGCGTATTCAGTTTAGCAAGAATTTTCTTCAGACGATACACTTCCTGATTGGAGAAACCTCCATCACTCCTAAAGGCCTTTGCTTTCTCAATAAACTGTAATACATTGGGGAAATATTCTTCAACACGAACTTTTCTCGCATTTTTTGTCACTTTAAGGAAAGACTTTATATCTTCTGCACTGTAAGACCGGCTGGAAAATCCACTCTGAGGTAAACTACATGAAACACTAACGTTAAATTCAGAAGAATCGCTTTCACCCTCTGTATCAGTCTGACTCTGACTCATCATGTCACACTCATCCATTCTTTTCGCCTGCTTACCGACATCATGACGTTGTTTCAGTCTTCTCTTTTGGGGGCGTTTTAAAAGCACAATCTTCCGCATCAATCACAGAACAGCGATCCCCCTCTATACCGGCTAAAAGTTGGTCAACTGCAGCGGCCGAACCGTCACTATTCTGCGACTCGTTCGCCTGACCGCTCAGCGCGGACACTCCGTCCTCCTCCGCCTCAGCGGCGCCTACACTCTCCCCTTCAGTAGTCTTATCCACCCGCACAACTTCTGCTACTCTTTCAGCGTTTGTTACTGCTACCGTTTTTTGAGCCATAACGTTACTTGTTCCAGGCACCTCAGCATCAGGTAATACAGCGGCAACATTCTGCATCCCCTCTTCACGAACAACGTTATTTTCCTCACCATCGACCGGTAGAGGATTTCTATCGGTCTTATTTAATTTGACCGGACAAGCGCGGATAAGATGCCCTGTTTAACCACAACCGAAACATTTCATGGTATTTGTTGTGGCGAAAATGACATAATTAAAGTCGTCATGACGAAAATTTAAAGACAGATCTAATTCGTCCAGGTTGTCTTGAAGAACCATATAGACATAACGCCGAAATGATACAATATGCTTCAACAGTGGCGACTTGCACCCAATTGGGATCATTTTTATGGGAGAAACCAATTTCCCATAACGAGAAAGCATTCTGGTCAAAATTTCGTTTGAAATAAAAGGCGGCACATTAGACAAAGTCACTTTTTTCGAAGGAGTAGAAAGAGGGAGCACTTGGTTAAAAATACCATTAAGCACTACTCCTATTTCTACCAACTGGTTCGCTAAATCAATTGTCTTCACAAACACAACAATAGCGCTGTTCATGCGAGACGCAGACAGAATGTTCTCAGGCCCCACCACTTCTCCTACAGCCAGGCTACACTCTTTTATACTGACCGCTGAGTCTATTTTCACACCATGACGGCGCGTCAAAAAATCAAACTTCCCACTACCTGGGGCAGCCATGCTCCCAGTACAAAACCGGGAGCTGACGCCCTAGAATATTAAACACCCCCCTTACCCTCCAAATAAATGAAGAAAAACAATCCCTAAATTTAAATCTCCAAAAACAAAAAATACAAAAAGATAGAAAGATAGAAAAAAATAGATCACTCGTACCTGACACACACGCCAAACACTCAGCTCACACTCAATGCTCCGCCCACTCACTCAGCACATGCGCACAGAGAGAGAGAGAGAGAGAGAGGGAGGGAGAGAGAGGGAGAGAGAGAGATTGAAACCGCCTTTATTTACTACATAAATAAAACCAGTCTATATTACCACTAACAATCTGCGTTACAAAATCTCAATTATGGGGAAACAAAACAAAACACACAAAGAAAAGAAAGGAAACACACAAAAACAACAAACAAAGTGACTAAAAAGTCAACAGTAAATCATCATTTTCATCAACTGTGCATAACACTCCATTTATGGCCCAAGTATTCACAAACATTGGTAAGCACCCGACCAATTTATAGTATGCAAACTCTATCCTGAGCCTTGATGCTACCAACCCCTTGAACATCAGCAAAGGATCTAAAGTGTCTTTACCAAGCATCTTATTTTTCCTTGTTTTCCAAATAGTGAGTTTGGCAGTTCCAAACACAAAATTTAGTAAAACCAAAACATTTTTGCGACTAGCGACATACTTTGGCCCAAAAATAAACAACTGAGGAGATAAATCCTCACCTAAAGATGATACCCATTGAGATAAAAAGGTGTAGGGACTGGGCTAAGAGTGAATCTGAATAAATAAAAATATCTGTGCTAAAGTCCCAAAAAACCTTCAGGCACCGAAAGACTGAATTTTACACACACACACACACGAGCCCTTCCCTCCCCCAACACACGAGGGAAGCTCCTGTTACGAGATTTTATAACCCATCGGAATGTCGCAGAATGTCTCTGAACAAAGAGACGGACATTTCTGTTGTGTAAAGACATAAAAAACCATTAAATATATTTTGTTAAATGTATGTGTTTTTCCCCATGTCACAGTGAAATATCTTTGTTTGGCCACGGCATAAATGGACATTAGAAATACCTTCTTTATGCATTTTAAATACCTCTGTATTTTTCCTTTGACTTTCATTTGATGTGTTTGACACCTCTAAAATGCTCATGGAACGGGCTATCTGAATATGCACAGAGATATAAAGTAAAGTGTATTTTTAATAGGTTTTACCGCCATTGAAGATTCAAACTGTTAAACTGTACACCCTCCTTGAACACACCCCTGTACCACGAGGGGCATGTTCTCCCAAACAAAGGACAATAAACCGAGGGTTCCCGCGTGCAACATCCATTCCCCGATTGGCCCCGTGAACCGGAAGGGGAGGGAATTCTACAAGGTGATAAATGTAGGAGCGCGGCTCCGCCTCGCTCTCTTGAACTTTCCAGCACGTCAGAAACATGTAATTCACGCGGAGGTCCCCTCAGGGGATCAGATCATATCCTGGATCTTTTCTTTACTTTCTAGCCAAAAATCTGTTTTCTGTATTCAACTTGTTTCACTTCCACGAAGTGACATGACCTGAGCCGAACTATCTCCGTTGGTAACGTGACCTAAAAGACTTCCGACCGCTGTTCAAAGACTCGCGCCGCATCACGTGACTCCACGGAACCAAGGACTCAGCTCACGCACGCCGCTAAACCATGCGGGCCGCACGCGCACGGAGAACAAAAGATCTGCCGTCCAAAACGCGGCTAGACCATGCAGGCCGCTCAAGGAACTCAGGAACACATGAGAGAACCCTTCCACATGCAAGTAAATTTGGGTTACCCTGTTTTCAGAGCATTAAGAATGTGTTTTCGTGTTGTTTCAGGAAAGTTGACTGTCTAGGTGAACGTAACCCTATTTCTCTCTCTCTTACTCGCTCTCACGCGTGTAATTTATCCATATCTCTATATCTCACACACTTCCTCGTTCATTGATGTCTTATTGTGTTTGTATGTCTATTATGTTTGTAAATATATATATATATATATTCCATGGCAACCGTAGTAAATATATAAGTAGACATGCCTTTATTAAATCCATTATATTCATTTGATTGATTCATTTACTTTGCTCATTTTCAAGTCTCTTAAGTGCAAACAGGTCCTACTCGCTTTATCAATTAAAGATACTTTAAAGAGTATGTGTTTATAGGGCAGCAAACCCAATTCTTCTGGCCAGAGAATTGCGTTTCCTGAAATCCTATAAAGTAAGATGATATTGTGGATCCCCACAATATTATTCTGGCAATTGAGCTAATTAATTTTGCCTGTTTTGTAAGACATGATCAGTGTAATTAACTGTAATCAACTTGTAGTTAAAATGCAAGGATACACAGTTAAATATGCAGGTAAAAGGACATCCTCCCTTAGAGGGAGATTTTATTAACATGTAAGACTGATCTAATCCAAACATGTATGAATAATTATTAATTATGAATTATTAATTATGATATGCAAATTCCCCACGGATTAGATCCGCCCATAGTCTTTACAAAGGAGAACAAAAAACCCAACCGTACACATTGCACAAAGAGATGAAAAATGTTTTCGTTTTCAGAACAAAATAAACAATCCACCTCCACATTTGGATTGAGGTGCACCACATGTCTGTTCGTAGCTATTGCACTGTGTACTATCCTCCACTGTAAATCACCAGTCCGCTTATCAATGGGGCGTTTGTACAGTGACCGCCAGCTACCCTTGGGGGAGATATCCACTCCAAAAAAATCAGACCATTTAGATGACTTCACCCCGGAGAGAAAAAGTATATTGGTCACCTTCACACAAGTCACATACAGAGCTTTCTTCCCCACAGACTCAAAAGTCTCCAGCTGGGGAGTTTTAAAAGACAATATAAGATTTTCCTCCTCATGCCATTCCCGTGCGTCAGCAGCTATCTTCAAGGATGGAAACTCATAAACACGTCCAGCCATCCACTCTTTAACATGGCTGGAGTTGTTAACAAAGAGTATCTGATCATGATTCAGCTCTCCAATCACTTCGTCAGTCATTTGTTTCAGAAATCGAACAGATTTTATCCCAGTTCTCTCACTCAGGGTCTCCAAGCTAATGTTTAGAATATGTCCAAGTTTAACACATCCAACGGCTATCAGCCGTGATGACACATTGACAGAACACAAGTGTCTAGATGGCAAAAAGGGGTTCTGGAACAATGGCTCTTCCATCAGCCAAAAACCTGCATGTAATCCAGAAGGTCTTGAAACAGAGAAAACTTTCCAGGCTTCCATCACAGATCTGTAGAATGGAGTCAAATCTGTTAAAGTTGTTTCATTCAGATTCAATAAAAAGAGATGTTTATCAAGTCCCATGTTGCCTGCTTTCCTCAAAAGTGCAACTGCAGTGTTGGACCAAACAATATCACCGTAATACAGCAGTCTCTGAGCAGCTTGCAGACGGAAGGCCATGAGTCTCGATCTGATGTCCACAAGTCCTTGTCCCCCTTCTTGCACTGGCAAAAAAAGTACAGCTGATCGGACCCAATGCTGTCCTGACCAAAAAAAATTCACCAACATCCTTTGAATGTCCTGAACTAGTACAACGGGAGGCTGTAACACAAAAAATGTATGCCACAGCGCAGAGGCGACCAAGTTATTGGCAACTAAAACTCTCCCCCTATAAGATAACTGGGGTAGCAACCAGTTCCATCTAGACAATCGGCTGCACACTCTCTCCAAGACTCCCTCCCAGTTTTTCTTCTGAAACTCTTCTGATCCTAAAAACACACCGAGTAATTTCAGCCCCTTTCTATTCCAAATTAGAGTACCTGGTAATTGTGGGAGATTTTCAAAAAGTCTTTGACCTGACCAAAAAGCTTCAGTCTTATCCCAGTTTACTTTAGCTGATGATGCCCCTTCATACAGCTCAAGTGCTCTAGACAAAGCTTTTACATCATTACTATCATTGACAAAGACCGTAACATCATCAGCATAAGCAGTAATTTTAGTTCTTAAATCTTGATGCATTGTGGGTATTGATAAACCATTTAAAGTTTTTCTTATATTAAAAAGTAAGGGCTCAATAGCGATACTATACAACTGCCCTGATAGAGGGCAACCTTGTCTGATGCCCCTTGAAACCACAATGGGCCGACTCAGGCCACCCCCCACCTTGACCATACAAGAAGCTCCAGTGTACAACAAGCGTATCCATTTGATAAAATCCTGACCAAACCCGAATGCAGCAAGTAGATTAAAAAGATAATTATGATTGACACGATCAAAATCTTTTTCTTGGTCTAAAGCAATCAACCCGACCTCTGCATTAAACATTTTACAGATATCCAAGGTATCTCTCACTAAAAACAGATTATCCATAATGGATCTTTTTGGGATGCAATAGGTTTGGTCTTGATGAATTATCAAATGTAAAAACTCCTTAAGCCTATTAGACAGACATGATTTCCATTACACGAGAGTAGATGTTAAAACTTCATGCTGATTTGTACTCGGCTTTCGCCAAGATAAGCAACACTAAGACGTAGCTTTACAGTAAACTATGCTTCTCCATCCATTTACGCTTCTTTCCATATGAGGGTGTGACTCCCCTTCTGTCTGGCGTTAACGGCTGCAGTGTACTTGGCGCTTCAGCACACACGACGGCTGCAACTACAGTGTGGTCTCCCTAGTGGACCAACACGACAACCGTCTGGATTGAGCCGAGTAGGGGACATCTCTAGGGTCTTCAAGTGGGCACCTTCCGTCCTCAGTGTTTCGTCGACTAGCCCACGACACCTCAAGAGGGCTCGACAGTGACTCTGGCGTCCCAGAGTCACCCCCCTCCGTCCCCCACTCAACTCAGCCCAGCTTACTGACCTCTACATCCCTCCTGCTGCTGAGACCTAACCACAATCTCACTATCTCTCCGCAACCCAACCATACGCGCCAACCCGATTGAATAAGGCTGTCGAGCCCCACTGGTGCGTTAAAGCAGTTACAGTGGCAACGGTTCCGTATGGCATACCACCTAACGCAAAACACAATATCTACCCAACCACCCGTCATTCTATACTATACAACCTATACAAATAGTATACTATACAACCTATACTATACAACCTATACAAATAAACCAACAGACTCTTCAAGTTTCAAGAATTCTACGAAACCGTAGCATGGCGGCCTGTACCTTGCCAGCTAGAATCTTTCCGTCTCAACCACAGCCAGTTGCTACTCCTTTCTGCTGCTTCAGATAAGTTCTTTACTGTGCGACGCAACTCTTGGCCGCTGAATCCGACGTCCCTGAGGAACCGGGTTGTAGAGTGTGCCACAAAACCTCGACAACCCACTTCCACTGGATAAACCTGGACTCTCCATCCTCGCTGTTCTGCTTCAGTGGCCAAATGAGCATACCGCAGTTTCTTCCTCTCATATGCCTCATCTACAGCATCCTCCCATGGCACTGTCAACTCTATCAGTTGAACAATGCGTGCTGATCCAGACCACAAAACAATGTCTGGTCGTAGGTTAGTGGTGGCAATCTCAGGTGGAAAAATAAGCCGTTGATCAAGATCAGCCAGCATCTTCCAGTCCCTAGCAGCTTCCAGTTGTCCTGGCCGAGAATTGGTGTTAACACCTTTTCTTGGTGGTTGCTCGCCTGGGCGGAGGAATGTTGTCTTCTGCGTGTAATGTTTTGCTAGAACATGCGGCAACTTATTGGTCATACTACGCTTGCCTTCCAATGCTAAAGCCAAACATCTCAGTACTTGGTCATGGCGCCAAGTAAACCGACCTTGGCTAAGAGCCACCTTACATCCTGTCAAAATGTGCCTTAATGTGGCAGGTGATGAACACAAAGGACAAGAGGGATCCTCTCCTACCCAGAGGTTTAGGTTCTGCGGTGATGGGAGAACATCATATGTTGACCTAATAAGGAAACTGATCCTACTCTCTTCCATTGACCAAAGGTCTTGCCAGCCCATTTTGCGTTGTTCCACACTCTCCCATCTCATCCACTCTCCCTGCTTGGCCTGGGAAATGGCCTTTATACTCCTCATCCTCTCCTCCTGCTTTCGCACCTCGTTGACTACCAGCTTCCTCCTTTGAGCTGGGCCTGCCTTGTGCCATTTAGGAGGAGCTAACCTGAGCCCAAAACCCCCTCTTCCATGCTGTACCTGTCCCACGATATCCCCTATTTGAAGGTCAGCCTTTGCCTCTACTACAGATTTCTTTGCTGACCACTTTCTACCAGTTTTTAACACAGGGGCTGCCTCCCTTACACATTTGTCACGTGACTCTACTAATGTCATTTCCAGTCTGACCTTGGCACACTTAAACTCCTCGGTTAAAGCAGAGACTGGCAGCTGCAATATTCCTTTACTATAAAGTCCCACTCTGCTGAGGCAGCGTGGAACTCCCAACCATTTCCTGATGTATGAACTTATTAACGCTTCCAGCTTATCCACTGTTGTCAAAGAAACCTCGTACACAGTCAGTGGCCACAGCAACCTCGGCAGTAGGCCAAACTGAAAGCACCAGAGTTTTAGTTTGCCTGGTAGAGCACAGCTGTTTATGCTCTTCAACCCTTCCACTGCTTGTTGTCTAACTTCTCCCACTCGAACTGTGTCCTTTAGATCTCCATCGTACCATCTCCCAAGACTTGTCCTTTGGACAAGATTTTATACTCTGTTGTTAATAAAGCAACAGGTCTCCAGTTCTTTAACAGAGTCAAGTCTCCCTTTTTAGGTAATAAGGACAACACAGCACGTTGACATGTGACAGGTAGAACGCCATCCTTATAGCTTTCACAGAAAACTTCATAAAGGTCCATTCCAATAAATTTCCAAAAATGTTTATAGAAATCAGAAGTCAACCCATCAATCCCAGGA
>JAULUF010000063.1:582500-590000 GCA_031834385.1 Semotilus atromaculatus
TCACTCTGAACAATTAAACACATTTATTTTATTTATTCCCACTGCATAAAATGATGTTCTTCCTCAGTGTTTCTGTCTTGTTTTCCAGCACAAATATCTAAACATTCTTAAATCAAGACACATTTACTGGAGAAGCAACATGACTGAAGATATTACGTCTGAAAACATAAATGAGTTTCTGCTTAAAACAAGAAATAAAAATCTGCTAAAAATAATCATGTTTTCCTTTTGAATGTAGTTTATTTTTCTGACCACAGATATACAGACAATATCTTCTTCTCCAGTAAATGTATCTTGATTTAATAATGATATTTGATGATGAGGTCATGATAATGTAGCAATGATAAAAGTGGAGTATATGCATTTAATGTTAATTCAAAAATAAGTGTTGACTAGAGTAAGAAATGTATATTTACATGTCCAAAGTAATCCGCTCCTGCAAGACCTCGGTGCCGTTGCCGAACACGTTCCCTCCATCTTACGTTACCGGTCTGCAGGCAGGATGTGATGTCATCAATCGGTCCTGACACACACTGTCATGTGACAGGAACCAGGAAGTAGTGTTGCAGATTCTGCTTGTGTTTGATTGGCAGTGGTGTTGCTCTTGCAGTCACATGGACTTACTCCTTTATAGAGTGACTCGTGCTTATGGATTTATCCACCGAAGGAAGTACTTGCCAATAAGACACTTGACTTCAGTTTCTGGATGAAGGATCTGTCCAAGACATCCCATGAGTATTTGCTCAAAGCTCTGCTTTACATGCACATTTATATTTGGCTTTTACTCAGTGACATGCATTGCCTTCAAGGTGTTCATTTGTGGGATTCAGTTTATGATATCTTGGCGTGTCTGTCGTGTGTTTGCTGTAAACAGATTGCGTTGGGTTGAACAAAAAAAAAGCGTTTTGTTGTTGCCTTTACAGATCCTGCTGTTGACAAGCAGAAGATACGATAAATACTATTGTTCATAAACAACTGAAGTAAAATGTGTGGAAGTGTTTGCTGTTTAATAATAATCTGAATGTCAGAAACCAGCGGTTCACAGGATCCCTGATCATTCGATTGATTTACATAGAGGCTGGTTGGTTTTCTTACATAGAAGAGTTAAAGACAGCAGCAAAAGATGGCTGTTTAAAGGTACAATATGTAATGTTTTTTGCCTTAACATATCCCAGAATCACAAGGCCAGTGTTATATATTTTGTTAAGTTGATAATTTACAATATTCCAAATGTTTCCAACTATTTTTGAATGGTGAGAAAATTGCGACTTTAACCAAGGAAACGGGGCGTGAGCGGGGGGAGCTGGGATTCGGCGGTCGATGACATCATATCCGCGTTACCCTCGGTTACCGCCGTCTGTGGTTTCCGCCCATACTGCCATGGTAACCACGGCGACAGACGTGGACAACAGTGTTATGCCTATCAGGACGCTCATGCTGTTGTTGTTTTGGTCAAACATTATGGACCACGGCAAGCAGACTTTGAGACAAAAAGAGGACTAAAACGAAGATCAACAGAGACGCGAGTGTTGCATAGTTTATTAGACAGGTGAGCAAATGTACATGATACAACTAATCAATGTTATTTAGTTCAACCTGATGAAATGTTAGAATATGATCTGTATGTTATTTTAATGTTGAGCTTACTGCTAGTCTCACATAGCCAACAAACAGCCTAACTAACAACATTCAACACACTCAAATGCTGTTTAGTGTGATAGTGTAACTGTTAGAGCAAGTGGAACAGCGTTCCTCACAAGTTTAATCCATGTGATAAACTGACCTGTGTGAGTAATTCAGCACTTGCGTGTAGTTCTGTAGAATGAAATATCCTTATTCCTTTATATCCGCGGGACTCTCGTGTGATTTCTGTCTCTTATTAACAATCACTCCTGCTTCATACCACTGTAATGTTAAAAAACATGAATGTTTTCACTCATCCATGAACATTTTTAGATCCATCAGCTTGACAGCAAGTCCCATCATTCAGCTCGTCACTGCGTCATAAACACACGCCTGTGTTATTGTAGAGGTTAGCGACCCCTAGCAGCGAAAAAAATCACATATTGTAGCTTTAATTGTAAGTGGTCATGATGCAAAAAACGTAATGTAAGTCAGTGAACAGGGGAACAAATAATTAATATAAAAAGTGTATCTGACCCCTTTAACATTAAAGAAATGACACTTCACATTTGAAACTTGACTTTCTGCTTGACACACGGCGCACTATTCAACACACGGCCAGCGCACTATTCAACACACACGGCCAGTGCATTATTCAACACACGGCCAGTGCACTATTCAACACACACGGCCAGTGCATTATTCAACACACACGGCCAGTGCATTATTCAACACACACGGCCAGTGCACTATTCGACACACACGGCCAGCGCATTATTCAACACACACGGCCAGTGCATTATTCAACACACACGGCCAGTGCATTATTCAACACACGGCCAGTGCACTATTCAACACACACGGCCAGTGCATTATTCAACACACACGGCCAGTGCATTATTCAACACACACGGCCAGTGCACTATTCGACACACACGGCCAGCGCACTATTCGACACACACGGCCAGCGCACGATTCAACACACGGCCAGCGCACTATTCAACACACACGGCCAGTGCATTATTCAACACACGGCCAGTGCACTATTCAACACACACGGCCAGTGCATTATTCAACACACACGGCCAGTGCATTATTCGACACACACGGCCAGTGCACTATTCGACACACACGGCCAGCGCACTATTCGACACACACGGCCAGCACACGATTCAACACACGGCCAGCGCACTATTCAACACACGGCCAGCGCACTATTCAACACACGGCCAGTGCACTATTCAACACACACGGCCAGTGCACTATTCAACACACACGGCCAGTGCACTATTCAACACACACGGCCAGCGCACTATTCAACACACACGGCCAGTGCACTATTCAACACACACGGCCAGTGCACTATTCAACACACACGGCCAGTGCACTATTCAACACACACGGCCAGCGCACTATTCAACACACACGGCCAGCGCACTATTCAACACACACGGCCAGCGCACTATTCAACACACACGGCCAGCGCACTATTCAACACACACGGCCAGTGCACTATTCAACACACACGGCCAGTGCACTATTCAACACACACGGCCAGTGCACTATTCAACACACACGGCCAGCGCACTATTCAACACACACGGCCAGTGCACTATTCAACACACACGGCCAGTGCACTATTCAACACACACGGCCAGCGCACTATTCAACACACACGGCCAGCGCACTATTCAACACACACGGCCAGCGCACTATTCAACACACACGGCCAGCGCACTATTCAACACACACGGCCAGCGCACTATTCAACACACGGCCAGCGCACTATTCAACACACGGCCAGCGCACTATTCAACACACGGCCAGCGCACTATTCAACACACGGCCAGCGCACTATTCAACACACACGGCCAGCGCACTATTCAACACACACGGCCAGCGCACTATTCAACACACACGGCCAGCGCACTATTCAACACACACGGCCAGCGCACTATTCAACACACACGGCCAGCGCACTATTCAACACACACGGCCAGCGCACTATTCAACACACACGGCCAGCGCACTATTCAACACACACGGCCAGTGCACTATTCAACACACACGGCCAGCGCACTATTCACCGCAGATTCTATACGGTCGAGATATAATCGCAGAACACCGAGACGCTATACGGACACGCGCCATTCACACAAAAAGAGTCAGGCTAACTGAATAGAAAAGCAATATAATCTTCCCTAAATATAAGTGTGTGTGTGTGTGTGTGTGTGTGTGTGTGTGTTTGCCCATTTTTATTTGACAGGAATGAACTGACGTTATGTATTCACTCTCGGCTGTCTGACACATCTATGTGTAAAAGAGAGACAGTTTAAAACCCATTCACACCAAGGACAATCGTTAAAATCTTAAACCCTTCTAAATATAAAATATTATCAAAGTCCACACACACCACAACTGTAACGATAACGGCACCGAGAAACTAAATCATCAGACTCACTTTCAGAAAGCTTTCTTCCAGCTGATAAACGATAAAAACATTGACAGCCAAGCGTGAGCATTTAATAATCATTTAAGCAATTTTAACTTTTGGTTATTTTGATGGTTGCCTTCAGACTTTGAAGAGCCATTCAAACCAATCAACTGAGACGATATGATGGAGGGATGAAAGTATGAATTAAAGCGTGAAATAAAGATTTAAAGTTTCTCAAAGAGGGAAACAATCAGGGCTAATTTGATGAATGAGATGTTCCTGTCGTGGCATTTTGGCATCCAGCGCGTCCATCACATCCATCACCCGTTCGTGACTCCAGCGTCCCAGAAGAGCATCAGTCTCCGAGGAACCGGGAGTCTCCGGCTGGATTTATGTGGATCATCACTCGCTCCACAGCTGACTCACACAAACAAATAATTGAATCGCTGCAAGTACATAAAACACCACAATGGCTGATGTAACGGCATCTAACTGCTGTAACTAAGACCGAACGTGCGCGTAAATCTGAGGCTCTTCTTCTTCATCTGCACTCCTCCACTAGCGTCCGCTCACACTCACAGAAATTAATTAACTATCTCTTTAATATTCCATTCTTTCTTTGCTGAGATTACTCCTGCTGGTCTATACCCTCTGACTTCCCTGGAAGTTTTAAATTACTCGTCCTAAATTGTGTGTGCTTTTAATTGTTCAGTGAAAGCTAACTGAGAAGTGGATATAAAGCTAACTGAGAAGTGGATTTAAACGAGTAAGCGCTGAGCAATCAAAGCCTCCTGTGTTTGCGAGAGAAGAGTCGTAGTTTCTCCTGTAGCCTTTGGCTTTCCGCTGGGAAGGGTTTTTCCGTGGATAACATGCCCATTACTGTGCTATAAGGTCAGTAATCAGCTTTCTGATATGAGCGCTGTGTGCTGAGCCGGGTCAGACAGATGTTGACATACTGTTCACTACGGAGTTATGAAATATTAAATATGTGTCGGCTACACATCATTCACACGTTAATGTCCTTCGGTACGGAGCGGCGCTGTATTATACCATCCATCAATCCGGCCACGAATATCTGCACGTATACCTCATACTGTCAAACACGGCTGCCATCCAACCACAACTACAACACATCATAGATCATTTACAGTTAATTCCAGAGAATATAATCACAACAGAATGCTTTCTGAAATAAAGTTTTAATATTTGAAAAAAAAAAGTTCTTATGTGGCAAAGTGATAATAAAAAACATGTTATTACCGGTAAACTGAAATTGTTGTAAAATTTCTAATAAATGCCACTATAAACAACCAACAGTTTATCAGTTTAATAGTTAAAATGAATTGATTTATTTCAATTAAATGTCACTGTTTGTAGAAGTTTTGTATTTTAATCATTTGCTTCCATTGTGAAAGCAACAGGTCATGCGTTAGGGACTTTACCACCGGTTGTTTTTTTGGTAAAAAAGAGGTAAAGTCACTGTGGCGCATGATCTCAGTTGGCTTTGGATTTCACAAATAATTAATGTATAGTTTTGTTCATTGCATGTGTCTGCATTGTATTAGCACCCAATTCACTTAAGAAACTGTGCAAATCATATATATATATATAAGCATGTTATACTTCCTCATCCAGACACCTGAAGTGTTTAGATCGGCAAGTCTTTATTCCCGGTCACAGCGCTGGCATCATTTGCAGGCATGATCAATTGAAAAGGTTTGTTTTAGACACAAGTTTCCGCAGGTTATCATGAACGGCAGGTTGTGTGAGAGAGCCAGGTCTGCGAGCGGGATCAGAACTCAGTGTTTACTCCAGACAGTGGGACTGCAGACGCACACGTTTGATGAAAAGTTCTGGACAAAAAAAATAAAAAATAAGATGAAGTAACAGAACTGAAGAAAGGCAAAGTAGAGGAAAGCAAGCAAAGTCTTGTTCCTACACTATGACTAATTTACAAGTTTTCTTCCTGGGATGAAAAGCAGAAGGGTGAAAAGAGGAGAGGAGATGAGAGCGGCGTTTGATATGTGTCTCTCAGGACTGTAGCGATGACAATTACACCAGGTTGAGCCTCGCGTCTGCGGTCAGTTCCAATGCTCCTGCTAACAAGCCTCGTGCAGAAGAAGACTACACACACACACACTGAGAAGAAACACATCTGAGGCCCTGAAACAAGACCGGCGGAGTAAATGCATCAGTGACAGTGAATGATCAAGGTGAAATATTCCTCCTCTCTCTCTGTGCTTTTGTTCTGTATAGTAATGACCTGTTTTCATTCATCTTTCGTTTCGCTCTACACCTTTTCTCTTTGGCCTTCAGTCATGACCTCACAGTCCCATATTTACTTCCCCCTTTTCATTCCCACCCTCCCCCTTCTCCGCCAGAGCCGTCTTCCAGAAGCTTCCTCCACAATGGGCATCTAAACTCATTAAGTAAATTCTCAGAGAGTCATTAAGGGGGCTTTTCTCTGCGCCTGAGATCTCATCCTTAATTAGGTGAGCGTTTTTGACAGGACACAAAAACAAAAGGCGAGCAGTGTTTTTGAAAAGGACAGGTCCCGCCAAGGGCCTCACGTTCTCCACCGCTAATGACTGGCTCCTGTAAAAGAAAGAGTGAGGAGAGGGACAATAGGAGTCGCTCCCTCTCCGGGTGACCGTGTGTCCTCGTTACCAGACAATGGCGGGCCGGTCGGGCCAGGGTAAAGTGTGCCAGCGGGTAATCGGGGTCTGTTGAGATGTGTCTGGATGGGTGGTGATGCTGGTGGAGGTGTCCTGGGGGTGTAGTGGGCTCTGGTTCAGTGTTTCACCGGTTGCTTCATCCATCTCAGCGGCCTGTTGTCGAGCAGAGGGGTTTGATTGACAGATTGATGTATGGGTATTTTGGGGTCTGATCAGTAAGCTGGGTGTTGGACGACTCAGGCCCTATCATACACTCGGCGCCAGGCGCGGCGCAAGTGTGTTATGCTATTTTCAGCCAGACGCAGTTTTCATTTTCACATCCTGCGCCACGTTTTTTTAAAGGCAAATGCCTTTGTGCCCATCTGTGGCCCATGGGCGGCGGGTCTGAGAATGAGTGTGTGTTCAGGCGCATTGTTGCTATTTTGAGGAACTGAAATAGACTGAGCCGTTGACCAACACAAACATGCCAAATATTAAAAATGAAAGGATCGCACGAGCAGATCCGTTTGCTCTCTAGAGAAGCGTTCCGCACGAGCGCCACTGGCTTTTAAAGGGAAGATGAGACTCTTATTGGTTTATTGCACGTTACGCCCAAAACACACCCATTACTCATGAAGAGGGACGACCCTCTTAGAGCAGCTCCGGGAGCGCCGACCATTTGTCCCATCGCTAGACTAGCGAGAGTGGATTCGGACACGCACTGAGTGCACCTGTGCATGCGCTGAGGTCGTTAACGGGTTAGTTCACCCAAAAATGAAAATTCTGTCA
>JAULUF010000063.1:595000-602500 GCA_031834385.1 Semotilus atromaculatus
CATTTCACTTCATTCTTGTATTTGAGTAACAATGTATGAACGGTCCCACGGTCACGCCGTCCGCAGCCGGTAACAATGCAGGAATAATGACAGCGCTGAAAGCATTTACCTTTTGTGCAGAATTGCTTTTTATTGTAAAACTGCAGAATGGCTGATTTAAAAAAAACTGGTTGGGTTGCTGAACTCTGGGCTTGATGTTCTGGGTATTTGTTATCACAGTAAATTATGTTTTTTGTGTGTCCTGTAAAAGCTGTCACAGCTCTTTTCCTCCATGTTCTTGGGATTGTTGTTTCCCACTCCTGGTGTTTCTGACCTCCGGTGTGAAACTGAAACACACACGTTCTGGACACTGCACCAGGTCAAGGCAAAACACCAGATATTCAGGAACAATAGGCCGTGTTTTTCATCCTCTGAAATGAGCTGCGTCTTTTATTCTGAAGCGATAATATAATGCGATTTACATAAATCCTGCAAAACACACATTTGTACATTTATTTCTATAGCACTTTTCCACAGGACGGCCGTTTCAGGGCTGTGAAACGATTAATCGCATGCAAAATAAAAATACATATAAAGTATATGTATATAAAGTATAAAAATACACACACATGCATGTATATAGTCAAGAAATATATTTCTTGTATATACTGCATATATGTATTTATATATATTTTATATTAAACTGAACAAAATTATAAATGCTACACTTTAGTGAGCCCATTTTTCCTGAGCTGAACTCAAAGATCTAAGAGTTTTTCTATGCACACAAAAGGCCCATTTCTCTCAGATATCGTCCACTAATCTGTGTAAATCTGTGTTAGTGAGCACTTCTCCTTTGCCGAGGTCATCATCCCCTCACAGGTGTGGCGTATCAAGATGCGGATTACTGCACAGGTGTGCCTTAGGCTGCTACAATAAAATAATTTTGTTCAGAGAGAAAATAATTTTTTTCTATATAAATAACACATTTTTCTTAAATATATACATGCATGTGTGTGTATTTATATATAAAAATGATTGTACACATATACAGTATATTATGTGAACACAAACTTTTATTTTGTATGTGATTAATGGTTTCACAGCCCTAAAGGTAAAGTGAGGCGCTCAGGTAATGTTTTAATGCTAATTAGTTTTGATTTATGTCCAACTGTTCACAACACAAGGCCTTTTACTGTGAAGTGTGTGTGTCAGATTCACCCACCTCTACATGACATGCATAATCATTCAGTTCACAAGCAACTGCACTTGACTTCAGGCCCAAGAGTTTGATTTTGAGCAACTAGGACCAAACATTCCCAGCCAGCTTCTTCAGCTCATTTATTTTGGAAAGATTTCGACATGTTCCAGTTCACGCGTCAGTAATGGATGTGTGTGTTTGTGATCTGTGAATGAGAGCGGAGGGAGTATCGTGTTGTGTTCGGTCTCCGAGCGAAGTCTTGAATAACACTGTAAGACACGCTCCGCTGACACCGAATCATAAAGCACAGAAATACAACATCTACAGGATGTTTAAATACAACATAATAATATTTCATAATACAAGCCTCTCGTGTGCATTAGCACCTGCATTAGAGTCCAAGAAATCACCTCGTTACCATAGTAATGCCAGTATTAGAATAACACGACAGTAAAACAGAGGAGGCGTGTGTGTGTGTGTGTGTGTGTGTGCAATATAAACATTTAGTTGTTGACAAGTGTAATTTTCTGCTTTTGTAAAAGTACGAACCGGAAACGCAAGTCAATCTAGGGTTCTCTTACAGTAATAACCGTCCTTCAAACCAGTATCATACTTACTGTTATTGTTTCTACACTCTTAAAAATAAAGGTCCCAGACGGAGGTTTTCACAGCGACGCCATAAAAGAACCGTTTCTGGTTCCCCGAAGAACCTTCCAGTGATCAGTTCTTAAAATAACCATTTTTCTTAGTGTGAAGAACATTTAACTTTTTGTTTAAATTGCTTAGACAATTTCTCAAACTATAGTTCCTTTTCTCTAAACTTTACACACAAAGCCCCAAAACACACACACACACACACACACACACACACACAACATGCAAAACGTAACACATCTGTTGCAAAATCAAACACTTCATTCAAAAGGGTTCTAAAAATTGTGTTTTTGCGTAGTAACTCTACACACAAACTTTAAATGATTAGCCACATACACACCAAAATACACACAGATATGAAACATGTAAAACATTATTATACTGTGTCTTTTGCTTGTTCAGTGCAGTGGAGTTGCAAGAGTTTTATACATTTAAAATATAATCTTTTGTAAAATTATAAATGTCTTTACTGTCACTTTTGATCAATTTAATGTGTCCTTTAGTGCATGTATTAATGTGAATGTGCGTGCGTGTGTGTGTGTGTGTGTGGTAGCTTGTAACAATAGTAGAGGTGACTGGACCTACAAGAGCATTGACAGATTTACAACCTTTGTGCCAGAACGAGGAAGAGAATTCTGGGAAAAGAGTTCTGGCGTCAGTCCCAGACAAGCAGGTAGTTGTGTGTGTGTGTGTGTGTGTGTGTGTGCAGGTAGTGCTTCACACAGGCTTGTTTGAATGTACAGTACTGAAGATCATAAAGAATCCCGATTTAGTTTTTCTTCAGATTCAGGGATCGAAACACAGAGTTTGTTTTGAAGCACAGCCACTTTCCCACATCAGAGGTGCAGTTCAGCCGAACATCAACATCAGTCCTCATTTACTCACCCTGGTGTTGTTCTAATGCACTTCTTTCCTTTTCGGAGCACAAAAGGAGATTTTTTTAAAGAAATGTTCCACTTATAATAGCAGTGAATGGTGACCAACATTAAGCTTTTATAAAAAGGTGCAAAAGTATGATAGAATGATCCGATGTGTCACGTGCCGTTTATCTCAAGTGTTGTGGTGGTTTATGACAGGGTTGGGTGAAAAATATTTGGAAATGTAATGTTAGTGCAGCAGTTCACTCCAACTCGCCTAGAAAAACACACAAGTTGTGAGAAATTGAGATTAATAAAAACAAACACCTCACAGGTGCACAGGTGTGCCTTAGGCTGGCCACAATAAAAAGAAATTGTTCAGTGTATATAGAAATAGAAATATATTCTATATATAAAAAAAATTAAATCGTAATATATACATGCATGTGTGTGAATTTATATATACAAAATGATTATACACACATATTGAACGCAAAGTTTTATTTTGGATGCGATTAATGGTTCCACAGCCCTGAGGCGTCAGGTAATGTTTTAATGCTACCGTTTAATGTTACCAGCACTTGGATGAGCTTGTCACTGAATTTTGCATGTTCATTTACTCATTTACTCATTTATTCATTTCTCAGTTTAGTTAAATAAAGGGATGCACGATATTTCGCCCACCATATCGGTTTTGGACAATATATGTTCATTTTTAATGTTACCGTTATCTGCCAGATAAGAAAATTTGGCTGATATATTAAAACTGATAAATAATGGATTATGAGACACTGTTCAACATGATCGTTTTGAATTGCTTGAAATATTATTTGAATCACTTCAAAAAAGGAAAATACATGTCTGTCATATCAACTACATAAAATCATAATGAGAACATTATAATTCTGTGTTTGTGGCATGGATTTTAGATTAATCGGCCAATATATCGGTTATCGGCTTTCAAATATTAAGAATTATCGGTTATCGGTATCTACCAAAATGTTCATATCAGTGCATCCCTATTTTAATGTGATGCTTGAGGGCATTTACTTTTGAAATGAGATGAACTCCGAGAGCAAAGAATATCTCGTATATCAGCATCATCTCCTTCTCATCGGATGCACACAGAACTCACTGCCTGAGAGCTCGGCTTCTGAGGGGAACATGCTTTTATTAATCCACTACTTTGAGGCATTTTGTGGCGAGTGTCACAACTTGTAAAGCTCAAGCATACAGTATGTGTGTGTTTGATACTAAATGTCTAAAACTACACCTGCCAACTGGTTGGGTTTGTTAAGTGTGGACTCCTGGTGTTCAGCTGTACTTCAGCGCACGTGTAGCGCGATCAAACCAGACAGATGTTATGAATGAGCGTTAGTTTAATCTACAGGAGCTTCTGCTGCGCTGTGATGTTTTATTCACCGCTCAACCTTTACTAACCGGCTGATATTCAAGAGCAGAACTCCTCAAACGCACATGAAACGAAGCGCTGAATAATACAGTGAATCTGAGGAGCAGGATTCTGCTAAAACAGTGTTAGTCTTGAAGAACAGAGAGAATATCTGCTCTCGAGGAAACACCGGCGCTCTGATGTAATGGTATTTGGGGAAGAGTGTGTCGAATTGATGTTTTCTCCTGGAAATTGATTCTTTTCTGAGGTGAAGTTGAACATTCTTACCTCAGACGTCTGATTCAAAGCCGGGATAAAAAGATCAAACCGGCGTCGCAGAACAATGCAGACGTCAGGAGTAATTTGGGCGAGCGAGGATAGCGATCTCACCTGCCTCTCTCTCTCTCAGGTGACAGTCGAACACACTCCTCATCTGCATTTCAAAGGCAGGAACACGAGCCGCTTAACTCCGGCACGCTCCACAGACACTCATAAATCCCTCCTCTGACGCTTAGAAGACACGTTTGTAGGTGGAGAAGACGGTGAGCGCTTTACACACGATGTGTGTGTGAGACGAGGGTTATTAGACAGATCTGTAAAGCACTAGTCTAAAGGAATCTCAGTACGGGAAATCCTGACAGATTCAGTAGATCAGAGTGAGTTTCTGTCTCAGACGTGTGTGGTGTGTTTGATGAAATATTGTGTACATGTATGAGAAATATTTGATGTTGCATAGATGGTCTCAAAGGTCAGAACTTCATCAAAGAATCCTGAAAAATAAAATGTATAACAGTTTCCACAAAAATATGAACATTGATGATGATCATAAATTCATATTAGAGTGATTTGTGAAGATGCCGATAAAGAAGCTTTATTTTGAAGAGTTTAGTGTGTATCTGCTGTCTTCATGTGTGGACCGTGTGTGGATGTTCATCAGGAGTTCAGAACGACTTCTTTCTGCAGTTTAGTTTCAGTAAATGGACTGAGAGGAAGATTTGACTCCTTTGACCCGAACTCCGCTTTGGTGAGTGTGTGTTGTTTCACGGCGGTACCTGATCGGGTGGTGTGTGTGTGTTCAGGAGTACTTCTGCTCTAGGGATTGATCTTTACTGCCGTCTGTAAACACTCGGCCCTGATGTTTCTCATTAGACTCGAGTCTAAACAGGGTCTAAAACAAGCTCAGGCTCCGGCACACACTCCAGCAGAGCCGAGGAATTATACTTTATGAGACAGGAGGTCACAGCAGCCAAACACACGGCTAAATGGGACCACACACACACACACACACATTAACACACTTTTCCACTCTTAACACACACACTCTTTAGGGCTCCGCTGGGGAGATGTTCAGTGTGAGGAGCCCTTGTCCAGAAAACCATCCAGATACAAACAAATACAAAGAGTCGTGTGTGTGTTTGTGTGTGTGTGTGTGTGTGTGTGTGTGTTGCAGACAGTCAGAGTTGGAGTGTGTTCAGTCCTCAGAGCCCTGTGGAGTGTTTTGGTTTGGGAGTGAAGTTGGTTTCTTCTGCTGGAGTTTGAAGGTTCTGAGGTTATCTGTGACCTACAGCCGGCCGACACACACACACACACACACACACACACACGCGCACACACACACACACACACACAGGATCCCCTCATGAAGCGCCGGACGTCTGCTGTGTCGTGACAAACTCTCTGAGCTTCTGCTGTCAGACGGAAACGACATTATTAACCTTCACTCCATCAGTACAGCAGGGATCCACTCTATAGGGCTTTAACAGGCCTCTGTAACTTCTGCTGCAAAATCATTTTTTTATGTTGTGTGATATTAGTATACATAGATAATATAATATGATTTTTCATTAAAAAATTTTTTTTAAGTTTGAGGTCAGTAAAAAAGACCTTTATAATGTTACAAAATATTCTAATAATGCTGGAAATTCAGCTTTGATCACAGGAATTAATTACACTTTACTATATAATATTTACTATATATATATTTTTTTGGATCAAATAAATGCAGGTTTGATGAGCAGAAGAGTCTCAGGATCAGATCAAGCGTGAGGCGTAACGACCAATCACAGTCTCAGGATCAGATCAAGCGTGAGGCGTAACGACCAATCACAGTCTCAGGATCAGATCAAGCGTGTGGCGTAACGACCAATCACAGTCTCAGGATCAGATCAAGCGTGAGGCGTAACGACCAATCACAGTCTCAGGATAAGATCAAGCGTGAGGCGTAACTACCAATCACAGTCTCAGGATCAGATCAAGTGTGAGGCGTAACAACCAATCACAGTCTCAGGATCAGATCAAGCGTGAGGCGTAACGACCAATCACAGTCTCAGGATCAGATCAAGCGTGAGGCGTAACGACCAATCACAGTCTCAGGATCAGATCAAGCGTGAGGCGTAACGACCAATCACAGTCTCAGGATCAGATCAAGCGTGAGGCGTAACGACCAATCACAGTCTCAGGATCAGATCAAGCGTGAGGCGTAACGACCAATCACAGTCTCAGGATCAGATCAAGCGTGAGGTGTAACGACCAATCACAGTCTCAGGATCAGATCAAGCGTGTGGCGTAACGACCAATCACAGTCTCAGGATCAGATCAAGCGTGAGGCGTAACGACCAATCACAGTCTCAGGATCAGATCAAGCGTGAGGCGTAACGACCAATCACAGTCTCAGGATCAGATCAATCGTGAGGCGTAACGACCAATCACAGTCTCAGGATCAGATCAAGCGTGATGCGTAACTACCAATCACAGTCTCAGGATCAGATCAAGCGTGAGGCGTAACGACCAATCACAGTCTCAGGATCAGAAATTAGTTTCTCGGGTGTGTGTGTCTGAGTTTCTCAGGTGTGTGTGTCTGAGTTTCTCAGGTGTGTGTGTCTGAGTTTCTCAGGTGTGTGTGTCTGAGTTTCTCGGGTGTGTGTGTCTGAGTTTCTCGGGTGTGTGTGTCTGAGTTTCTCAGGTGTGTGTGTGTGAGTTTCTCGGGTGTGTGTTGTCTGATTTTCTCAGGTGTGTGTGTGTGAGTTTCTCAAGTGTGTGTGTCTGAGTTTCTCAGGTGTGTGTGTCTGAGTTTCTCGGGTGTGTGTGTCTGAGTTTCTCGGGTGTGTGTCTGAGTTTCTCGGGTGTGTGTGTCTGAGTTTCTCGGGTGTGTGTGTCTGAGTTTCTCGGGTGTGTGTCTCTGAGTTTCTCAGGTGTGTGTGTCTGAGTTTCTCAGGTGTGTGTGTCTGAGTTTCTCGGGTGTGTGTGTCTGAGTTTCTCGGGTGTGTGTGTCTGAGTTTCTCAGGTGTGTGTGTGTGAGTTTCTCGGGTGTGTGTTGTCTGATTTTCTCAGGTGTGTGTGTGTGAGTTTCTCAAGTGTGTGTGTCTGAGTTTCTCAGGTGTGTGTGTCTGAGTTTCTCGGGTGTGTGTGTCTGAGTTTCT
>JAULUF010000063.1:607500-617500 GCA_031834385.1 Semotilus atromaculatus
GATATCATATAAATAGAAATATAGATAGACAGGCGGGTAGACAGACATACGTGCAGGCGGGTACACAGACAGACATATAGATAGACAGGTGGGTAGACAGACAGACAGACAGACATACGTGCAGGCAGGTACACAGACAGACATATAGATAGACAGGTGGGTAGACAGACAGACAGACAGACATACGTGTAGGCAGGTACACAGACAGACATATAGATAGACAGGTGGGTAGACAGACAGACAGACATATGTGCAGGCAGGTACACAGACAGACATATAGATAGACAGGTGGGTAGACAGACAGACAGACAGACAGAAAGGTGGGTAGAAAGAAAGACAGACATGCAGGCGGGTACACAGACAGACAGACACACAGACAGGCGGGTAGACAGACAAATAGACAGACAGGTGGGTAGAAAGACAGACATACAGACAGGCGGGTACACAGACAGACATATAGATAGACAGGCGGGTAGACAGACAGACAGACAGACAGACAGGCGAGTAGACAGACAGAAAGGCGGGTAGACAGGCGAGTAGACAGACAGACAGGATTACCTGTTCCAGCATGGGATCAGGATTTATGGATTTAGTTGTAATTTTGATAATTTTGTTTTAAGACTTTTTTAAAATTAATTTTATGAATAAAAGCGCTCATAAACATATTTTACTACAAGAAAACATTGAAATAAACTATGTGCAATAGTTTAAGACATTTCTCCGTATCAGAACCTTTTTGGCAGAACGGGTTCTTGAAGTCAAGAACTCTAGAGTTCCATATAGAACCACTTTACCTTGAGTGACACTCACACTTCTGCATTTTATTGCTTTTAACACAATTAAAAATATTAATATTAAGAATATTAAGAACATATATAATATTAAGATTTTTTTTAAAGGGTTAGGGTTATTTAAATACATTTAAATTCAAATGTATTCAATATTTTTGCAAATATGAAGTGACATCCTGTCAGTGTCAGGTTTCATGTTGTAGTTCTTGTTATATTATGCAGTCTTGTCATTTTATACATGTATTTTATAATTACTGACCAATTAGGATCTGTTTTATGTCTGTATTTGTTTATTTATTTTCATATGGCATTTGATATCGAATGATTTGTCTAGTTTAATATAAAGCTTTAGTCTCCATCCCTGCAGATTATGAAACGTGAAATTGTGAAAAATCTCTCTCTCTCTCTCACACACACACACACACACACACACACACACACACACACTGTTGGTGCAACTACATTATGGACTCTCCATAAGCGTAATGGTTTTTATACTATACAAACTGTATATTCTCTCCCCTTACACTGCACGTATCCCTGAACCTGCCCATCACACACACACACACACACACAGACACAGACACACACACACACACAGACACAGACACACACACACACACACACACACACACACACACACACATACACAGACAGACACACACACACACACACACACACACACACACACACAGACACACACACACACACACACACACACACACACAGACACACACACACACACACACACACAGACACACACACACACACACACTGCCCCATCCCTAAACCTGCCCATCACAAGAAACATTCTGCATTTTTACATTTGTAATAAAACATTGTTTTTTAATGTTTTTAAGCTATTATTTGAATTATGAGGACTTATGAAATGTTCTCATAAACCACGTGTAAGTTCTAATACCAGTGTAATACATATGTCATTATAAACATTTGTGTCCTCATAAATAACATAAACAAGCACACACACACATACACACACACTCACACACAGCGCGTGTCATAACTTCCACAAGAGGGCCAAACCCTGCCAGGAAAAAAAGCACGTTTTATTTCATAGGAGAAATTAAATTTCACACTCCTGCGAAGTTTATACAGCACATAGCAGCAGATCTTTACAAGATTCATATGCAAATGTGCGTCGAGATTAGAGATACAACAATTATTCCAGTTCATGATAAATTATTCATTTAACAACCGTCAATTATTAATTCCACAGGAACAATAAGCCATGTTTCTGTAGGCAGAGCTTCCTATTTTAACGGACCTTTGCCTTTCTCTCTCTCTCTCTCTCTCTCTCTCTCTCTCTCTCTCTGTGTGTGTGTGTGTGTGTGAACTCGGTTAACGTCAGTATTAATTGTGAATGTTTTCCATTTTCGTCTGCGCTTCGGGAAGCTGGAGCATCGGAACGGTTATAACCGCTGTTCTCCTCGCTGGAGACCTGACCTCTTTACCGAGACACTGAGAAACATGAGAATCAAGAGAATCATCGAATCAAAACCACGAGAATCATCTCTGTCTGATGAAGAGAGTCCGCTAATAATCAGATCATTCCTGTCCTCATTCTGAACAAGTGCTACATGTGGAAATCAATGGCTATTTGATGCATGCGGCATTCGCAGTCAGTAACCCAGCGTGTGTGTGTGTGTGTGTGTGTTACATACAGTAGACCGAAGCCTGCGGCTACAGAACAAGAACTCATTTCATATGTTTCAGAGACTTTGAAATCACTCTCTTCACTAACTCTGCACTATAATTGTCCATCAATCTGTCGTGTTTTTCTTTTTCGTTCTCTTTTGTGCGTGCGTGCGTGCGTGTGTGTGTGTGTGTGTGTGATGCGCTCATGTACACCTGTCATTCACATTAAAATGCGTCTGTGATTGGAACAGGTTTGTTGGGTAAATGCATAATTAATAAGTACAGATGAGAAATGGCTCGCGCATGTATGCTCGCTGTATTTGCAGAGGTGTATCTGTGAACGGTCGGACGGGCTTTTGACTGGTAATACACATACACACACACACACACACACACACACACGAAGATGTGATAATTATGCTAATGAAACACGCCTGTAACCCTACTGTACTGTATGTGCGTTTATATTAACATGCACGCGGGACAGTGTTCATATAAGGGAAAATTACACTTTACTAGAGGGGGACAAAAATTAGTTCAAATATGCATTTTTACACAGCAAAAACATGGTGTTTTTTTTATAACACAGTTAAATTTACATCAATTGATTTGCTAAAAAAATTGCACATTCATTTTAGACCTTTTTAACCAGATATTCACATTTATTATGTCATTGTCATCCGTTTCTACAGGGATTTGCTTGCATAATGCATTTATAATTTACAATTTTATATAAGTTACCATTGTATGTCATAATGCACCATTGACATTGACAATGCTTTGGTGTTAAATGTGTGTGAGGTCAGAATGAAGGGTGTAACGGGCGCGCGCGCAGAGAGGGGGCGTCTGTCTCCTCATGAACCCGCAGCTCTTCTGTCTGTCTCACACAATATATATAACCATGTGTGACAGACTATACAGCACAAACACACACAACACAACATGCATGTGCAGACAGACAGAGTAAAACATGTCACAAAACCTAAAACATGATATACGTGACTGCATCCAAATAAGCTGATTTTTTTTTCTAAAATATTTAATATGACTGAATCAGCCTGATTATATTAGGTTATACCAGTATAAATCAAATCAAGTAAAAATCATGTTCACTTTTTATTTACAAACCAGTCTGAATCGTTTCCACGGGGTATAAACCCAAGCGCGCACCCATATCAGTTTAACACATATGGAATAAAATAATAGAAATAATAATACATTTTAAATAATACTAATAACAATAATGACAACTATAATAATACATGATTAAATTTGACTAATAATATGATTGTTTTATAATATTAAATTTGAGAAATACACACCTGATTGATTATAGTCAGTGATGTTGAACAGAAGCATCGATCAGACTGATGTCTTCATCATCTTCCTCACCAACACTCAACACAATCTCTATTCTCATAAAACACGGTCGACATCGGAAGGTTCAGCTCTAGCGCGGGAAACAGAGAGAGAGAGAGAGAGAGAGAGAGAGAGAGATGAGATGCTCGTTCTTGTGTCGGAATCCCTCTGAAATCTCCTCGACGATGCATTTCATTCTTTCAATTTCGACTGGAAATTATTTTTAAAATGACATGAATCACAGCAAGAACATCATCGCACCGTTCTGTCTTTAAAAGTCCCGAAATAACTCCTCTCACCTGTAAAAAGACCCTTCACCTGTATACCTGTACACTCACCTGTCACAGGAGAGCGCGCGCTCCCGCCCTGCACGCGCCCGTGCCTCCTGACAGAACGGTTCACGTTCAGCGGTTCTCCTCATGTATGATTTCATCTTTTGTTTTTATTTCATCCTCTTTAATTTCTCGGCTCTGAAGAGAAAGAAAGAGAGAGAGAGAGAGAGAGAGAGAGAGAGAGAGAGTAAACGTGCGCGAACTTTCTTCAAACGTTATTCGTGTCTTCGCTATAAAGGTGCCCGATGCTGTGTGTGTGTGTGTGTGTGTGTGTGTGTGCGCGCGCGATCATAAAACACACACGTTTGGCTCTATTATCCCTCCCTGTGCTGATAGGTGGCGTGTGTTTCTCTCTCTCTCGAAAAGAAAAGGAGGAAAACAGTGTGTGATCGAGGCGTGCGAGCGCAGGTTTGAGTCCTGGAGTGTGTGAGAGGATCAGTCAGGAATAACGCGCCTCTGTTTCTCAGGCTTTATTCTGGACCCAGACACTAAAACACACACAACACACACTCCTGCAGCCGAGAGCACAAGGTAAGACCCACTCTGCTACCTTCACATCAGCTTTAAAACTGTGCTAATGCCAATAATCCCGCGTGCGCGCTGCTGGATCAGGGATGCTGTAGGTCGTGTCGAGCACTGAGGTGTGTGTGTGTGTGTGTATTTTCCTCTTACCTGTGCAGGTGCGCGAGACACTGGGACAACTCCTTCAAAACGCGCAGCTTATTTTAGAGAGAAAGAAAGAGATAGAGAGGAAAAAACGCGTTGAATTGAGTGTATTAAAGATTTTTAAAGATTTTGCAAACTATCACTTTTTTCCTGTACCGTTGCAATGCGCGAGATCAGTGATAGAGAAAATGATGCTACAAATTCAGCTGTAAATGTATCGATTTTTATTTATATTTTTCTTTAAACAACCACATTTATAAACACAATATTTACATGTAATCACAAAATATATAATTTATGTTAAGTAAATCAAAATTTAAAGTAAGTATATTTGTGCAGTTTTAAGATATTTGATTAATGGATGATTATGAAAGCCAATCTACACGCGTTTTATTTTAATGCATATTTATTTATGCACTAGAATCACTAGAGAGAAATTATAAATAGACCATATTTTACAAAGTTTTCAAATACTGTATCTTTACTAATACTTGCAGGAAGAGCTAAAACATTTACAAAGAGTCCAGAGGAAAAGAAAATATATATATTTCATGGAGTTGATCCACATAGGCTAATACATAATTAAAAATGTTAATGTGTTCTCGTTTTATTATATTTCGCAGTTACGCATGAAAACAACCCCTTAATAAATATGTGATTTAACCTCCCCAATAAATAAATTCGAGAAATAAAAACAAAACAACCAGCAGTTTATAGACTAGAAACACGTCAAATATAAATCATGTTTTTGCGCTTTTGTATTTCAGTCAGATCTCCACAGCACACGCACGCGCTCTTAAACTGCTTATGTAGATGTGCATGAGTCGATCAGATGCAGGACCGCGGCTCTCTCTCACTGCTGTCCGTGTGTGTGTGTGTGTGTGTGTTCTGGGCTGATGGGCTGCCAGAGGGAGCGGTTCACCCTGTGTCTGAGTCCATGCACACCGCCTGATCCACGCGCGTCAATGCGGGAGCTGATCATGGCGGAGGGCCCTCGGTGCAAGAGGAGGAAACAAGCCAACCCGCGGAGGAAACACGGTAAGAGAACGAGTGTGTGTGTGTGTGTGTGTGCGCGCGGGACGCGGAGAGGCGATGCGGACTAGCGGACAGACCGACTCCAGATGGGACTCAGTTTAAAACAGCGCGAACACAAACTGGACTGAACGGCCGTGATGTAAATACGGGCCATATGACGTTTTTTCTCTCTGTATTTTAGCACAAGTTTGGAAATGAAAGTTTGTGCGTAATTCTCAGTAGCGTTCAGCGCGTCTTGCTCGATGCCTGTGGATTCTTTACACTTACATTTCGTTTGTTAGAGAAGCTGGCGAGCGTCTGCTGGTTAGTCTCAGCGCGTTCTTTTCATTCATTCCCAGTGCGTGAATTAGAGGCGTTTCAGTGTGTGTGTGTGTGTGTATTGAGCTCCGTGAATGATAAACACTTTTTTTGTTGTTTTTTTTTGCACTAATGCAGCATGGATTGTAAAGCACAGATTTTTTTTTTAAACATAGAAACTTGTGGTGTTTTCAGGGATGTTCTGTGTGTGTGGCGTGTGTGTTTGAGAGTGACTGATTGCGTGTTTTACACATGCACACGCACTAGTGTTTTATATAAAGTAATAACCGATATCTGTGTTAGTTTGTTCGGCTGGATTAATCGCTGCGATCAGTTCAGCTCCATCTTCATCTTTCCTTTATGAAATGTTTCATATTGATCCGCTAAAAAATCAATTCGAGCACGAGAGTCTTTTCACCCTCACGAGTGTCTTCAAGCACTGAAGTTTAAAAACACTAATTCTGTTCTTCCGCTTTTTCGAAAAGAGTGTGTAATAATGCATTTCATAAAATTGAATGAAATACATAATACAGATGCGTTTGTGTTTTAGATACGGCATCTGATTTGCGTGAAAATAAAATCATGCAAACGGTTCTGAAATATTCACATGTAATGTTTGTTATTTCGGGGAGCTCGTGAACGCGGATACGGGTGAAGGATTATACTAAATTAATTGTTTAGATAGAAATAAAAACGCTCCAGTAAAAAAAAAAAAAAATGCGTCCAGATATGAAGTGACAGTCGTTTTAAAATGAGGACACAGATGAAATATTCAGTGATGCTGGATGACTGTGGAGAAATGTGTGTTCTCACACACCTGCTGCATTCAGGTAAACTCAGGTGTGCTCTGTGAGACATCAGGCAAATGCTAAAAAGTATTAATACATTTTTTTTGAAAACATTCTGAATCAAACAGCGAATCCAGCAACGCTTCCTTCATGCATCATCCTGTGTGTGTGTGTGTGTGTTGAGTTTTGCAAGATGTGAATGTGCAGTAAAGGAAGCTTTGAATTGAGCGTGAATCTGAAGTGTCCGGCTGCTGAAGTCCGGTCCAGCTGTGAGTGTGTGTGTGTGTGTGTGTGTGTCAGCCAGAGCTGCATTATTTCTCTTTATTTCCACTGTTTTTACTGTATGCCTGTTTGGCAGTTTTCACACGAGCTCCAGATCGGATGTCAGAGGTCACGCAGAAAGAGTTTCTGCTCGTCATGGGCTCTGGAAGTCTCTCACACACTCTCACACACTCGGAGAAGTCTCTCACACACTCGGAGAAGTCTCTCACACACTCGGAGATGTCTCTCACACACTCGGAGAAGTCTCTCACACACTCGGAGAAGTCTCTCACACACTCGGAGATGTCTCTCACACACTCTCACACACTCGGAGAGGTCTCTCACGCACTCTCACACACTCGGCGCAGTGAAACGGCAGGAAGAACACACTTCCTCCTGTCCCGAGACGCGTGTCACAGGTTTCCTGCAGCACACCGCCGGTGTCGGATAGATTACATCACTGCAGGAGAGATGTGTGTGTCAGGAGGGCTCGACTCTGACCCCCCCCAGTAATACCTGTCCTTCACATGTGGGTAAGCTGAGCCGGGCCGCGGCGACGGGAGGACGGTGTCGCTCTCCGGCGCTGATCTCCGGCTCGTGCGCGTCTCAGATCTGCAGTGTGTGGCTCGTGCTCGCGATATCATTCATGAGGAGTTGATCAGCGAATAGCACATTTAGGTTACACTTTATTTTACAGTGTCCTTGTTACATATGTAACATGTACTTACCATAGTAATAACAGTAAGTTATGCATAATTACATGCAACTAAACCTCTTCCGAATCTACCCTAACCCTAAAGTACATGCTGTAAATTATTATTACTCAGTACTTAAAATATAATCACACTGTAACACTGAGACCCTTAAATAAAGTGTAACCCTTTATTTTAATGTGTCAGTGTTACAGTGTATTTATATATGTAAGTACTGAGTAAAATTAAGCAACTACATGTACTTACTCTAGGGTTAGTTGCATGTAATTGTGCATCATTTACTGTTATTACTATGGTAAATGTAACAAGGACACTGTAAAATAAAGTGTAACCAGATTTGTCAGGCAGTTTCTGCTGGTTGTGCTGTTGATGTTCAGGACAGTGAGTCACTGCCATCGCGTCAGTGTGTGTGTGTGTGTGTGTGTGCGAGTGTGTGTGTGTGTGAGTGAGTGTGTGAGTGTGTGTGTGTTTGTGTCGCTTCAGTGTGTGTGTCGCTTCAGTGTGTGTGTGTGAGTGAGTGAGTGAGTGTGTGTGTCGCTTCAGTGTGTGTGAGTGTGTGTGTCGCTTCAGTGTGTGTGTCACTTCAGTGTGTGTGTCGCTTGTGTGTGTCGCTTCAGTGTGTGTGTCGCTTCAGTGTGTGTGTCGCTTCAGTGAATGTGTCGCTTCAGCTTGTGTGTTGCGTGTGCGTGTGTCGCTTCAGTGAGTGTGTCGCTTCATTGTGTGTGTCACTTCAGTGTGTGTGTCGCTTCAGTGTGTGTGTCACTTCAGTGTGTGTGTCGATTCAGTGTGTGTGTCGCTTCAGTGTGTGTGTCGCTTCAGTGTGTCGCTTCAGTGTGTGTGTTGCTTCAGTGAGTGTGTCGCTTCAGCGTGTGTGTGTGTGTCACGTCAGTGAGTGTCGCTTCAGAGTGTGTCGCTTCAGTGTGTGTGTCGCGTGTGTGTGTGTCGCGTGTGTGTGTGTGTGTCGCTTCAGTGTGTGTGTCGCTTCAGTGTGTGTGTCGCTTCAGTGAGTGTGTCGCTTCAGTGTGTGTGTCGCGTGTGTGTGTCGCTTCAGCGTGTGTGTTGCGTGTGTGTGTGTCGCTTCAGTGTGTGTGTGTGTCGCGTGTGTGTGTGTCGCTTCAGCGTGTGTGTCGCTTCAGTGTGTGTGTTGCGTGTGTGTGTGTCGCTTCAGTGTGTGTCGCTTCAGTGTGTGTGTCGCTTCAGTGTGTGTGTCGCTTCAGTGTGTGTCGCTTGTGTGTGTGTCGCTTCAGTGTGTGTTGCTTGTGTGTGTCGCTTCGAATTTAATATATCCTTAAATATGTAAATAAATAAATCTTTAGTAAATATTAACCTTAAACTACAACCATGGGATTTTCTTAGTATGTTTACTTTTATTTTTCATTGGCTTTATAATGCATAATCAAAGTGGCTGTCAATCAAACTCACACATGCTCCGCCCCTCGTATTTGTATTGAATACTTGCTCTAATTTAATAACGCCATCGCTCAGCACAGAGCAAACCAGTTCGGCACAATCGACACGGAAATGTGAAACAGAGATTGTAAATGCATTGGGTTTATGAATGTCAAATTAATTATTTGATATGACTAAATTACCTGACTGCATTAAGATTTGCCTTTGAAAGTCATTTTTAATGGTGTTGTCGGGGAGGAAAACATCCTTGAGGTGACACTCATGATTTCACTTTGCAGTGCTCCCAGTTGTACTTCACTGTGGTGTGTGTGAAGATATTTTGGCCTAACGGAGAGAGAGAGTGAGAGTGAGAGAGAGTGAGAGAGAGAGAGAGAGAGAGAGAGAGAGTGAGAGAGAGTGAGTGAGAGAGAGAGAGAGAGAGAGAGAGAGCGAGAGAGAGAGAGCGAGAGAGAGAGAGAGAGAGAGAGAGAGAGAGAGAGGGAGTGAGAGAGAAAGTGAGAGTGAGAGAGAGTGAGAGAGAGAGTGTGAGAGAGGGAGTGAGAGAGAAAGTGAGAGTGAGAGAGAGTGAGAGAGAGAGTGTGAGAGAGAGAGAGAGAGAGAGAGAGAGAGAGAGAGAGAGAGAGAGAGAGAGACTCTGTGGAAATGCCTTAGGTGTGACTTCACTTTCGCTCACATCAGCGCTGACCGACTGC
>JAULUF010000063.1:622500-635000 GCA_031834385.1 Semotilus atromaculatus
GTGTAGAGTATAGAGTATAGAATATAGAATATAGAGTGTAGAGTATAGAGTATAGAATATAGAATATAGAAGTATAGATTATAGGGTATAGAGTGTAGAGTATAGAAGTATAGAAGTATAAAGTTATAGAGTATAGAATTTTTTTTTTTGGCGTATCTTTCATGTGTTTGGAGTCACTTCTGAAACGTCATCAGAGATCATAATTAGTGAAGGTCGGTGGAAGTGTTTCTCTTGGTAATTAAAGTTATGAAATATTCATTTCTGCCTTTCTGAGAGGAGTGGGCAGAGTTCTGTTACAATAGCAGACAGTCTCATGTGCAATTAACACACACACACACACACACACACACACACACACACACACTCACACATATACACACACACACATACACACACACACACACACACACACTCACACACACAGTCTTTTTAACCTTGTGTGTGTGTGTGAGTTTTCTGAGTGACGCAGAGGTTACCTTTTCCCAGCGGTGCCAAATCGACTTGACGTAAGTGTTCATCAGTCGCAGGACTTTCCCCTCGAGGTCTTTCATCAAATCAACTCAGTCGAGCCTCGAGAAGCTGACAGCAGAGAGAGAGAGAGTGTGTGTGTGTGTGTTTGTGTGTGTGTGTGTGTGAGAGAGCGAAAGCTGTGAAACACGTCAGGTCGCTGCGTTATTATGGGTGTACATTGAAGAACAAACACTCACACACACACACACACACACACACACACACACACACACACACACACACACACACACAAACACAGGCATTCCTCAGCTCCGGCAAACGCAGGGTTAACAGAATTAAACAATTTGCAGACAGATAAAGTCAGTCAGTCTAAGACTCTTTTTTTTTTCTCATGCAAAACAATTACTAAATTACAGTACATAAAAACGTCTCTCTGTCGGTATTTATGCAATCAACAGAACCAAGAAACAAAACAATTTAATGTGGAAAAATCATCATTCATCCGCATTATAATTGCCGCTTTTCCTCATGTACACGGAGTTAATTAAAACTGTGATTAACTCCGTCTGTGCGTCTGAGATGTTCCCGAACAGGTGCGGCGCAGTTTAAGAGTAAAGAGAAAAGCGTAATTAGCATTGGAAATTGAGAAATTGCCTGCAAGAATCGGTGTTAATTTCATTCTCTGATGAGGTGATTTATTACGTTTCCCAGCATGCACTGCCAGTGTGTTTGCTAAACATGTGAAGTGTTTTAAAGCAGCGCTCAGTTTCAGCGGACGATCTCGTACGACACACACTTTCAGATTTACCAGCCAATCAGGATGAGTGTTTATCTGCCAGTGATAATAACACCAATAAAGTGTGCTGTAACAGAATACACACACCTGAACACACACACACACACACACACACACACCTGAACACACACATACCTGAACACACACATACCTGAACACACACACACCTGAACACACACACCTGAACACACACACACACACACATCTGAACACACACACACACACCTGAGCGCGCACACACACACACACACACACACACACATACACACACCTGAACACAACACACATACACGCACACACACACACCCGAAAACACACACACACACACACACACACACACACACCTGAACACACACACACCTAAACACACACACACATCTGAACACACACTGAACTCTTACCGCTCTAATTACTCTAATTAGATTTATATCACACACTTTTTTATCCAGTCGGTTATTGAGAAACTCAGAAAGTATTCAGACGCGTTGAATGACTGAATCAATTTTTAGGCCTTTCCAATCAATGATACTTGCTTTTGTAGCCAATAATAGTTTTTATGTAATGTTTATGAATATTCATATGCTCATAGAAATATTTTTGGGGTGAAATGTGTATTTTCACTGGTAGAGTAGAAAGAAATCACAACAGTTATTCTTTTGACACACTTTAGCATTGTCCTTCTTACATTTCTTGCCTGGAGAAACACACACACACACACACACACACACACACACAAACACACACACTCCGTTTACGGTGAGTTTCTCGGCCACAGAAGTGCCAGCATTCGCAGCAGTGTAACGGATTGTTGCAGCTTTTCTGCGGGACTGTGTGTTTGTGTGTGTGTGTGTGTGTGTTTATGTGTGTGTGTGTGTGTGTGTGTCTGTCAGGGTGTGTTTGTAGTGCCGTTTGTTTGCTGTGTTCTGAGATTCAAGGTGCTGCTTCTGTTCAGCATGTCAAATGTAGCCCACACACAGCTCCTTATCTGCAAAGACCCCGAACACACACACACACACACACACACACACACACACACACACACACGCTTCCCAGAATTTCCCTTTATTATGATTTCATCCTATTCCTCTCGGAGTCACTCGACTGCTTGGGTCTGACAGGTATTCCAGAGTGTAGTGAACCTTTACAGGCCCAACATACTGAAGCTGTCACACACACACACACACATACACACACACACACACACACACACACACAGAACACAAAGAACACACACACACACACACACATGTCTGGTTCGCTATCTTTGTGGGGACTCTCCATAGGCGTAATGGTTTTTATACTGTACAAACTGTATATTCTGTCCCCTTACACACACACACACACACACACACACACACACACACACACACACTGCCCCTGTCCCTAAACCTACCCATCACAGGAGACATTCTGCATTTTTACATTTTCAAAAAACATTACTTAGTGTGATTTATACGCTGTTCTCCTCATGGGGACCGCTGGCTGGTCCCCACAATGTAGGTGATTTCAGGTTTTACTATACTTGTGGGGACATTTGGTCCCCACAATGTAATATAAACATGAGCAGAACATACACACACACACACACACACACACACACACAGAACACAAAGAACACACAGAACACAGCGAACACACAGAACACAGAGAACACAGAACACACAGAATACAGAGAACACAGAACACACACACACACACACACACACAGAGAACACAAAGAACACAAAGAACACACAGAACACAGAGAACACACAGAACACAGAGAACACACAGAACACAGAGAACACAGAACACACAGAACGCAGAACACAGTGAACACAGAACACAGAGAACAAAGAGAACACAGAGAACACAGAACACAGAGAACACAGAGAACACAGAACACACAGGACACACAGAACAGAGAACACAGAGAACACAGAGAACACAGGGAACACAGAACACACAGAACACACAGAACACTGAGAACACAGAGAACATAGAACGCACAGAACACACAGAACACAGAGAACACAGAGAACACAGAGAACACAGAGAACACAGGGAACACAGAACACAGAGAACACAGAGAACATAGAACGCACAGAACACAGAACACACAGAACACAGAGAACACAGAGAACACAGAGAACATAGAGAACATAGAACGCACAGAACACAGAGAACACAGAGAACACAGGGAACACAGAACACAGAACACAGAGAACACAGAGAACATAGAACGCACAGAACACAGAACACAGAACACACAGAACACAGAACACAGAGAACACAGAGAACACAGGGAACACAGAACACAGAACACAGAGAACATAGAACGCACAGAACACAGAGAACACAGAACACACAGAACACAAAACACAGAACACAGAGAACACAGAGAACACAGAACACAGAGAACACACAAAACACACAGAACACACAGAACACAAAACACAGAACACAGAGAACACAGAGAACACAGAACACAGAGAACACAGAACACAGAGAAAAAAAACATTTTTCAAAAAACATTACTTAGTGTGATTTATACGCGGTTCTCCTCATGGGGACCGCTGACTGGGCCCCACAATGTAGGTGATCTCAGGTTTTACTATACTTGTGGGGACATTTGGTCCCCACAATGTAATATAAACATGAGCAGAACATACACACACACACACACACACACACACACACAGAGAACACAAAGAACACACAGAACACAGAGAACACAGAGAACACACAGAACACACAGTTCTGTGTGTTCTGTGTTTTCTGTGTGTGTGTGTGTGTGTGTGTGTGTGTGTGTGTTATGTGTTCTGTGTGTTCTGTGTTCTCTGTGTTCTCTGTGTTCTCTGTTTTCTATGTTCTGTGTGTTCTGTGTGTTCTGTGTTCTCTGTGTTCTCTGTGTTCTCTGTGTTCTGTGTGTTCTGTGTTCAGAGAACACAGAACACACAGAACACACAAAACACACAGAACTCACAGAACACAGGACACACAGGGAACACAGAAAACACACAGAACACAGGGAACACAGGGAACACAGAGAACACACAGAACACTGAGAACACAGAGAACATAGAACACACAGGACACAGACAACAAAGAACACAGAACACAGAGAACACAGAACACAGGGAACACAGAACACAGAACACACAGGACACAGAGAACACACAGAACAGAGAACACAGAGAACACAGAACACAGGGAACACAGAACACACAACACAGAACACAACACACAGAACACACAGAACACTGAGAACACAGAGAACATAGAACACACAGAACACAGAACACAAAGAACACAGAACACACAGAACACAGAGAACAAAGAACACAGGGAACACAGAACACACAGAACACACAGAACACTGAGAACACAGAGAACACAGAACACACAGAACACACAGAACACAGAGAACACACAGAAGACAGAACACACAGAAGACAGAACACACATAACACAGAGAACACAGAGAACACAGAGAACACAGAGAACACAGAACACACAGAACACACAGAACACAGAGAACAGGCAGAAGACAGAACACACAGAACACAGAGAACAGACAGAGGACAGAACACACAGAACACAGAGAACAGAGAACACAGAGAACACAGAACACAGAGAACACAGAACACAGAGAACACAGAACACAGAGAACACAGAACACACAGAACACACAGAACACAGAACACACAGAACACACAGAACACAGAACACACAGAATACAGAACACACATAACACAGAGAACACAGAACACAGAGAACACAGAACACACAGAACACACAGAACACAGAGAACAGACAGAAGACAGAACACACAGAACACAGAGAACAGACAGAAGACAGAACACAGAACACACAGAACACAGAGAACACACAGAACACACAGAACACACAGAACACAGAACACAGAGAACACAGAACACACAGAACACAGAGAACACAGAACACACAGAACACAGAACACACAGAACACAGAGAACACAGAACACATAACACACATAACACACAGAACACAGAACACAGAAGACAGAACACACAGAACACAGAACACACAGAACACTGAGAACACACAGAACACAGAAGACAGAACACACAGAACACAGAACACACAGAAGACAGAACACACATAACACAGAGAACACAGAACACATAACACACATAACACAGAACACAGAGAACACAGAACACAGAGAACACACATAACACAGAGAACACAGAACACACAGAACACATAACACAGAGAACACAGAACACACATAACACAGAGAACACAGAACACAGAGAACACACAGAAGACAGAACACACAGAACACAGAACACTGAGAACACACAGAACACACAGAACACACAGAACACACAGAACACATAACACAGAGAACACAGAACACACATAACACAGAGAACACAGAACACAGAGAACACACAGAAGACAGAACACACAGAACACAGAGAACACACAGAACACAGAACACACAGAACAGACAGAAGACAGAACACAGAACACAGAGAACACACAGAACACAGAACACAGAGAACACACAGAAGACAGAACACACAGAACACAGAGAACACACAGAACACAGAACACACAGAACAGACAGAAGACAGAACACAGAACACACAGAACACACAGAACACAGAACACACAGAACACACAGAACACACAGAACACAGAGAACACACATAACACAGAGAACACAGAACACAGAGAACACACAGAACACAGAACACAGAACACAGAGAACACAGAACACACATAACACAGAGAACACAGAACACAGAGAACACACAGAAGACAGAACACACAGAACACAGAACACTGAGAACACACAGAACACACAAAACACACAGGACACAGAGAACACACAGAACACAGAACACAGAGAACACACAGAAAACAGAACACACAGAACACAGAGAACACACAGAACACAGAACACACAGAACAGACAGAAGACAGAACACAGAACACACAGAACACACAGAACACAGAACACACAGAACACACAGAACACAGAGAACACAGAACACACAGAACACACAGAACACACAGAACACAGAACACACAGAACACAGAGAACACAGAACACACAGAACACAGAACACACAGAACACAGAACACACAGAAGACAGAACACACAGAACACAGAACACACAGAACACTGAGAACACACAGAACACACAGAAGACAGAACACACAGAACACAGAACACAGAGAACACAGAGAACACACAGAAGACAGAACACACAGAAGACAGAACACACAGAACACAGAACACACAGAACGCAGAACACAGAGAACACACATAACACAGAGAACACACAGAACACAGAACACACAGAACACACAGAACACAGAACACACAGAACACACAGAACACAGAGAACACAGAACACACAGAACACACAGAACACACAGAACACAGAACACACAGAACACAGAGAACACAGAACACACAGAACACAGAACACACAGAACACAGAACACACAGAAGACAGAACACACAGAACACAGAACACACAGAACACTGAGAACACACAGAACACACAGAAGACAGAACACACAGAACACAGAACACAGAGAACACAGAGAACACACAGAAGACAGAACACACAGAAGACAGAACACACAGAACACACAGAAGACAGAACACACATAACACAGAGAACACAGAACGCAGAACACACCGAACACAGAACACAGAGAACAGACAGAAGACAGAACACACATAACACAGAGAACACAGAACACAGAACACACAGAACGCAGAACACAGAGAACACACATAACACAGAGAACACACAGAACACAGAACACAGAACACACAGAACACAGAACACACAGAACACAGAACACAGAGAACACAGAACACAGAGAACACACAGAAGACAGAACACACAGAACACAGGACACAGAGAACACACAGAACACAGAACACAGAGAACACACAGAAGACAGAACACACACAACACAGAACACACAGAACACTGAGAACACACAGAACACACAGAAGACAGAACACAGAAAACACACAGAACACACAGAAGACAGAACACAGAGAACACACAGAACACACAGAACACAGAGAAGACAGAACACAGAAAACACACAGAACACACAGAACACACAGAAGACAGAACACACAGAACACAGAGAACACACAGAACACACAGAACACAGAGAAGACAGAACACACAGAACACAGAGAACACACAGAACACACAGAACACAGAGAAGACAGAACACACAGAACACAGAGAACACACAGAACACACAGAACACAGAACACACAGAAGACAGAACACAGAAAACACACAGAACACACAGAAGACAGAACACACAGAACACAGAGAACACACAGAACACACAGAAGACAGAACACACAGAACACAGAGAACACACAGAACACACAGAAGACAGAACACACAGAACACAGAGAACACACAGAACACACAGAACACTGAGAACACACAGAACACACAGGACACAGAGAACACACAGAACACAGAACACAGAACACAATCTGGGATCTGATTAAATCTAACGCAGTTTTACCAACACAAAACTAAAAATCAGTTTATACTGCACAGTTTCTATATTAGACAAAGCAGCAATCCTTAATATTTTGAGTATTTATTATTTTCTATTTCTTGTTTTTAAAAGGGGTTGTTTACAGGGAGTTGTTACAAAATAAAACATTTAAAATGCATTTCTTTAAAATGCTATTTTTTTCCAATTTCATAGACATACAATATCTGATTTATTTAGTTGTTCTATGATTCAATTCCACAAACATAATATTAAGATATTAGAGGCTTGTACACTACTGTTTAAATGTTTAGGTTTGTTTGAAGAAATTAATACTTTAATTCATCAAGAATGCATTCAATTGATCAAAAGTGACAGTAAATACATTTATAATGTTACAAAAGATTATATTTCAAATAAATGCTGATCTTTTGAACTTTCTGTTCATCAAAGAATCCTGAAAAATAAAATGTATGACAGTTTCCACAGAAATATGGACTGTTTTCAACACTGATAATAATCATAAATGTTTCTTGAGCATCAAATCATCATATTAGAGTGATTTGTGAAGGATCATGTGACACTGACGACTGGAGTAATGATGCTGAAATTCAGCTTTGATCACAGGAATAAATGACATAAAACAATAATAGATTTTTTAATGTATTTTGATCAAATAAATGCAGCCTTGCTGAGCACTCTTTCAGAAACATCTCACAGACCTAAATGCTGTTTGTTTTCATGTTTCATCACTCTGAACCTAAACATTGCTTGTAAGAGTGTGTGTAGAGTTGTTGGCATTCTGATTTTAATTTGCACTATAAAACCCGAACAAAGAATCGTTCTAAAGACGTGACTCCGTAAAACAACTAGTGTTGAGTTCATTTTCTGTGAATGTTTCAAATGTAATAGATGTAGGTGAGCATAATTCATCCTAATCCTGCATGAGCTTCTGCTCAGTGTGTGATAGACAGTGTACAGCAGTGTGTGTGTGTGGAGAGAGAGAGAGGGCGAGAGTATTGCTGGATTTCACAGGTAACTGGATTACGTGGGCACATAATTGATCCATTTGGGGGGAAAATGACGGAGCTCTAAGCTTTGGAAATGGAGTTTATGAAACAGGCATTCGTAAATTCAAAGGAATCAATATGTCAATTTTATTACATCTTCAGGGCAGATGAGTTTCAAAAGAGGCCTGACTTGTTCTCCATGTGTGTGTTTCACACTCCAGGTCGTGTGTGGCTGTGTGTGTGATGTTTTATAGTGTGTGTGAGCTGGTTTCGGACGAAAGCTCTGCCGAGCAAGATGTTTGTCACCGCTGAGAGAACGATCCTGCGACGGAGCCTTTTAGTGCTTCCAGAAAAGACAATAAAGCATTCCTCGCTCGTCAAGCCCTCCATTTATAATGCAGGAAAGTGGAGTAAGAGCATTTCTGCATTTTCATCAGTAAAATATTCACATTTCATTTACACCATAGCGCAGCCCAACTCGGGTTTATTACTCAGCCGAGCTTCTGCTCTAATTTAAATGAATTATACAAGCGAAAACTGATGCAAACAGACAGAAATGTGACGCTCACTGCGGTTCTGCTTTTGTGCTGTCGAGATAAACCTGAGCGTGAGAAAGCAGGACCTTCAACTCCATGCCAGGAAGGAAGAAGGAGGAGAAAGAGGAGGAGAAGGAGGAGAAGAGGAGGAGGAAGAGGAGGAGGAGGAGAAAGAGGAGGAGAAGGAGGAGAAAGAGGAGGAGAAGAAGGAGGAGAAAGGAGGAGAAGGAGGAGAAGAGGAGGAGGAAGAGGAGGAGGAGAAAGAGGAGGAGAAGGAGGAGAAGGAGGAGAAGGAGGAGGAGAAGAGGAGGAGGAGAAAGAGGAGGAGGAGGAGAAGAGGAGGAGAAGAGGAGGAGGAGGAGAAAGAGGAGGAGAAGGAGGAGAAAGAGGAGGAGAAGAAGGAGGAGGAAGGAGGAGAAGAAGGAGGAGGAAGGAGGAGAAGAGGAGGAGGAAGAGGAGGAGGAGGAGAAAGAGGAGGAGAAGGAGGAGAAGGAGGAGAAGAGGAGGAGGAGAAAGAGAAGGAGGAGGAGGAGGAGAAGGAGGAGAAGGAGGAGAAAGAGGAGGAGAAGAGGAGGAGGAGAAAGAGAAGAAGGAGGAGGAGAAGGAGGAGAAGGAGGAGGAGAATGAGGAGAAATAGGAGGAGAAGAAGGAGGAGGAGAAGGAGAAGGAGGAGAAAGAGGAGGAGAAGAAGGAGGAGGAGAAAGAGAAGGAGGAGAAAGAGGAGGAGAATGAGAAGAAGGAGGAGGAGAAGGAGAAAGAGGAGGAGGAGGAGAAAGAGGAGGAGGAGGAGAAGGAGGAGAAGGAGAAGAAAGAGGAGGAGAAGAAATAGGAGAAGGAGGAGGAGGAGGAGGAGAAGGAGAAGGAGAAGGAGGAGGAGGAGGAGAAGGAGAAGGAGGAGAAGGGGAGGAGAAGGAGGAGGATGAGGAGGAGAAGGAGGAGATTGAAGAGAAGGAGGAGAAGGAGGAGGAGGAAAAGGAGGAGAAGGAGGAGATTGAGGAGGAGGAGAAGGAGGAGATTGAGGAGAAGGAGGAGAAGGAGAAGGAGAAGGGGAGGAGAAGGAGGAGGATGAGGAGGAGAAGGAGGAGATTGAAGAGAAGGAGGAGAAGGAGGAGGAGGAAAAGGAGGAGAATGAGGAGATTGAGGAGGAGGAGAAGGAGGAGATTGAGGAGAAGGAGGAGAAGGAGGAGGAGGAGGAAAAGGTGGAGAAGGAGGAGATTGAGGAGAAGGAGTAGATTGAGGAGGAGGAGAAGGAGGAGATTGAGGAGGAGGAGAAGGAGGAGATTGAAGAGAAGGAGGAGAAGGAGGAAAAGGGGGAGATTGAGGAGAAGGTGGAGGAGAAGGGGTTCAGCAGGTGTGTGTGAGGAACCGGGGCTCCAGGTCGTGTGTGGCTGTGTGTGATGTTTTATAGTGTGTCTGAGCTGGTTTTGGACGAAAGCTCCTCGTGTGTGAGGAACCAGTGCTCGGCAGGTGTGTGTGAGGAACCAGTGCTCGGCAGGTGTGTGTGAGGAACTGGCACTCGGCAAGTGTGTGTGAGGAACCAGGGCTTGGCAGGTGTGTGTGAGGACCTGGCACTCGGCAAGTGTGTGTGAGGAACCAGTGCGCACACACGTGTGTATGCATGCGGCTGCTGAATTAATCACACATGTTTGTGTGTCTCCTCATTCACAGAGGAGGGGTGTGTGTGTGTGTGTGTGTGTGTGTGTGTGTGTGTGTGTGTGTGTGTGTGTGTGTGTGTGTCAGGGAGGGAGGGAGGGAGGCGAGCACATTCTCTAAGGAGAAACACCACAACACCATCACATTCTTCCACTCTTTCACACTATTTAACACACTCTTCAACACTCTCTTCCACACTATTTCACAAACTCTTCCACACACTTTCACACACTCTTCCACACTCTCTTCCACACACTCTTCCACTCTTTCACACAATCTTCCACACAATCTTCCACACACTCTTCCACACTATTTCACACACTCTTCCACACTCTTTCACACACTCTTCCACACTCTCTTTCACACACTCTTCCACACTCCCTTCCACACTCTCTTTCACACACTCTTCCACACACTCTTCCACACTATTTCACACACTCTTCCACACTATTTCACACACTCTTCCACACTATTTCACACACTCTTCCACACTATTTCACACACTCTCCCACACACTCTTCCTCACACTTTCACACACTCTTCCACACACTTTCACACACTCTTCCACACTCTCTTTCACACACTCTTTCACACACTCTTCCACACTATTTCACACACTCTTCCACACTATTTCATACACTCTTCCACACTCTCTTCCACTCTTTCACACAATCTTCCACACACTCTTCCACACTCTTTCACACACACACACACACACACACACACACACATTCTTCCACACTCTTCCACACACGCACACACACACACACACACTCTTCCACACTCTCCCACACTTTCACACACTCTTTCCGCACTCTTTCACACACTTCCACACACTCTTCCACTTTATCACACACTCTTCCACACACTCTTCCACACACTCTTCCACACTCTCTTTCACACTCTCTTCCACACACATTCACACACTCTTCCACACTCTTTCACACACTCTTCCACACTCTCTTTCACACACTCTTCCACACTATTTCACACACTCTTCCACACACTCTTTCACACACTCTTCCACACTCTTTCACACACACTCTTCCACACTCTTCCACACACTCTTTCACACAGTCACTGCGTTCTCCCGACTCCTTCCACCCTCAGACCTGCTGTGATGAAGGTACTCCTCGTTCAGGAAGAGCTTCTGATCTGTTCATCAAACACACACAGAGTCTCATCCGTTTATCAGGATCACTGAAGATCACATCTCAGATTCCTGCTTTTGTGCCGCTGGTGTGTGTGTGTGTGTGTGTGTGATTGTTTGCTGTGTGTTCTGATAGACATCGGTCGCTCTTTCAGACGCACAAAGAGCTTATCCTGGATTATTCTCTAGATACAAACTCATCATCACGAGCTGTGAGACGACACACACTCTTCCGTCACGAGCTGTGAGACGACACACACACACATACTTCTAGGTCTGAGAGTCTGACGAGAGTCCAAGGAAAATAACATCTCTTTCATATCTCAGATGTTGAGTTTCATTTCTCAGATGTTTCATC
>JAULUF010000063.1:640000-647500 GCA_031834385.1 Semotilus atromaculatus
TCAGTCAGGATTACCCTCCTCCCTCCCCAGCTCCTCCTGTCTCAGTCAGGATTACCCTCCTCCCTCCCCAGCTCCTCCTGTCTCAGTCAGGATTACCCTCCTCCCTCCCCAGCTCCTCCTGTCTCAGTCAGGATTACCCTCCTCCCTCCCCAGCTCCACCTGTCTCAGTCAGGATTACCCTCCGCCCTCCCCAGCTCCACCTGTCTCAGTCAGGATTACCCTCCTCCCTCCCCAGCTCCTCCTGTCTCAGTCAGGATTACCCTCCTCCCTCCCCAGCTCCACCTGTCTCAGTCAGGATTACCCTCCTCCCTCCCCAGCTCCACCTGTCTCAGTCAGGATTACCCTCCTCCCTCCCCAGCTCCTCCTGTCTCAGTCAGGATTACCCTCCTCCCTCCCCAGCTCCACCTGTCTCAGTCATGATTACCCTCCTCCCTCCCCAGCTCCACCTGTCTCAGTCAGGATTACCCTCCTGCCTCCCCAGCTCCTCCTGTCTCAGTCAGGATTACCCTCCTCCCTCCCCAGCTCCACCTGTCTCAGTCAGGATTACCCTCCTCCCTCCCCAGCTCCACCTGTCTCAGTCAGGATTACCCTCCTCCCTCCCCAGCTCCTCCTGTCTCAGTCAGGATTACCCTCCTCCCTCCCCAGCTCCTCCTGTCTCAGTCAGGATTACCCTCCTTCCTCCCCAGCTCCACCTGTCTCAGTCAGGATTACCCTCCTCCCTCCCCAGCTCCTCCTGTCTCAGTCAGGATTACCCTCCTCCCTCCCCAGCTCCACCTGTCTCAGTCAGGATTACCCTCCTCCCTCCCCAGCTCCACCTGTCTCAGTCAGGATTACCCTCCTCCCTCCCCAGCTCCTCCTGTCTCAGTCAGGATTACCCTTCTCCCTCCCCAGCTCCTCCTGTCTCAGTCAGGATTACCCTTCTCCCTCCCCAGCTCCTCCTGTCTCAGTCAGGATTACCCTCCTCCCTCCCCAGCTCCTCCTGTCTCAGTCAGGATTACCCTCCTCCCTCCCCAGCTCCACCTGTCTCAGTCAGGATTACCCTCCTCCCTCCCCAGCTCCTCCTGTCTCAGTCAGGATTACCCTCCTCCCTCCCCAGCTCCTCCTGTCTCAGTCAGGATTACCCTTCTCCCTCCCCAGCTCCACCTGTCTCAGTCAGGATTACCCTCCTCCCTCCCCAGCTCCTCCTGTCTCAGTCAGGATTACCCTCCTCCCTCCCCAGCTCCTCCTGTCTCAGTCAGGATTACCCTCCTCCCTCCCCAGCTCCTCCTGTCTCAGTCAGGATTACCCTCCTCCCTCCCCAGCTCCTCCTGTCTCAGTCAGGATTACCCTCCTCCCTCCCCAGCTCCTCCTGTCTCAGTCAGGATTACCCTCCTCCCTCCCCAGCTCCACCTGTCTCAGTCAGGATTACCCTCCTCCCTCCCCAGCTCCTCCTGTCTCAGTCAGGATTACCCTTCTCCCTCCCCAGCTCCACCTGTCTCAGTCAGGATTACCCTTCTCCCTCCCCAGCTCCTCCTGTTTCAGTCAGGATTACCCTCCTCCCTCCCCAGCTCCACCTGTCTCAGTCAGGATTACCCTCCTCCCTCCCCAGCTCCACCTGTCTCAGTCAGGATTACCCTCCTCCCTCCCCAGCTCCACCTGTCTCAGTCAGGATTACCCTCCTCCCTCCCCAGCTCCACCTGTCTCAGTCAGGATTACCCTCCTCCCTCCCCAGCTCCTCCTGTCTCAGTCAGGATTACCCTCCTCCCTCCCCAGCTCCACCTGTCTCAGTCAGGATTACCCTCCTCCCTCCCCAGCTCCACCTGTCTCAGTCAGGATTACCCTCCTCCCTCCCCAGCTCCACCTGTCTCAGTCAGGATTACCCTCCTCCCTCCCCAGCTCCTCCTGTCTCAGTCAGGATTACACTTCCATATAAACATATTATCATCATTTTGATAGTAAAAGACTGTAAGGATGTTATGATTAAAACATATTAATAGGTTAACGGTAAGTTCCCCTACTCTATACAGTGAAGAACTGTTGATGGTGGGGAATTTCATGCAGTTTACACTTAAATACTGCTAAATGTACCGTTTTTTTTTATGTGTAAAAGAACAACTGCACATTAACATTCCCAGATTTCTCTGTGACATACATGTTTCTGCTTATGTTACATTGTATGTTGTCAAAGGATTACGTAGAAGCTGCGTGTGATGATCTCTGATTCATCATGTTGGTCTTCATTTAGCAGGTTCTTGTCAGTTAATTATTATGGTAATGGAATGTAGTTTTTCGTTTTTCATACTGCTCAATCTGTAAATTTTTACTGTAAACTTTTGGCAACCACAGATTCTGGGCTTTTATTACTTATTTATTTGTTTTTGCAGTGTGTAATGGGAGTGAATGACAAATGCTCTTTAACTCAAAAATGTTAAAGCAGCATAAAGTATGATCAACACTCCTGTATGCTGGGCTTTGGCAGCGAGTGATTGAGTTTTTGTGGGATCTGCCGTAAACGTCTGTCCTACTCTCATATAGAGACTCTGAAACACCTTTTTACAACTTCATTGGTTCTTGTAAAGAAGCGGCACTGACACACACACACACACACACACACTTGGGGGGGATTACTCAGGACTGCTGGGAATGTGGGAGAGTCGGACTGGGATGTGCTGTTGGTCGATGACATTCTAACAATGATATAAACTCAGATCTAACTTAAGGCCAGCAGTGACAACGCCTCACACATGCTCAAGGAATGTTTATCTACCTTTCTTACATAGCCTACTGTGTGTGTGTGTGTGTGTGTGTGTGTGTGTGATTGGCAGGTTTAGGGTTAGTGTAAGAGGACAGACAGTATGTACAGTATAAAAACCATCACGTCTAGAGAGTCCCCACAATGATAGTGAACAAGACGTGATTTAAGAATGTTTAGGTATTTGTGTTGGAAAACAACTTTTTTTGCAGTGGATACAATATAGAGATATATAATGAATGTGGAATATAGAGATATATAATGAATGTGGAATATAGAGATATATAATGAATGTGGAGCAGCTCGGGTGATTGGATGAGAAATGTTTGAGCTCTTGTGTGGTGTTTTGGTTCAGTTTGAAATCTTAGCACAGTTTTGAGAGAAGCGTCCGTGTGTTTCGTAGCATCAGGAACTGTCAGTCTGAAGTCGAGTGAGTGAGCGCTGTGTGTGTGTGTGTGTGTGTGTGTGTGTGTGTTTCAGATAGTTGAGCTCAGATTGAAGGACTCAAGTAGAGCTTCACGTGTGCTAATAAAGACGCGCTCTCTGAAGCATGAACTGTGTTTCTCAGAGTGTGTGAGATGGCGGGTTACAGGAGTGACACTCTCTCTCTCACACACACACACACACACAGGTTACAAGAGTGACAAGGAGTCGCATGCTTCACAGATCATCCAAACACAGGAATAAACGGCAGCAGAGACTCGAGACTCAGTCAGACAGTGACCTTGATGATTGTGATGGTCATTAAAATAAGTGCTCATTATTCTTCAAGGTGCGTCTCAGCATTACACTGATCAATGTGTGTCTAACACACACACACACACACACACTAATGAAACCTGTTATTGTGATTGCATCCTGCTCTGTCTTTCCCACCAATCAATATTAACAGCTCGTAAAAAACTGCGCTGAAGAGATTAGCCGCAGAAATGAGCAGAGATACTTAAACAAAGTGCATCGAGCACAGGCGAGTTTACACGTCACATGATTTTACTCCAATGGAAAGATGCGGTGTGTGTGTGTGACTGTGTTTGACTCGTCCATAACAGAGTCAATATCAGATTAATCAGAGCAAAACTTTAGTTTTGTGGTTTTTAGTTCATGCATGAAGCTTTGCATTTACTCCAATGTTCAAACGCTGGGGAGATGTTTCTGAAAGAGTATCTTCTGCTCACCAAAGCTGCATTTATTTGATCAAAAATACAGTAAAACAGTGAAATATTATTCCAGTGTAAATCTGCTGTTTTCTATGTGAATATATAAAGTGTAATTTATTCCTGTGATCAAAGCTGAATTTCAGCATCATTACTCCAGTCTTCAGTGTCACATGATCCTTCACAAATCACTCTAATACGATGATCTGATGATCAAGAAACATTTATGATTATTATCAATGTTGAAACAGTGCATATTTCTGTAGAAACTGGCATACATTTAATTTTTCAAGATTCGTTGATGAACAGGAAGTTAAAAAGAACAGCATTTATTTAGAATATATATATTTTTTAACATTATAATTGTCCTTACAAGTTTTAAAATACAGTAAATAGAATTCATTTGAAATTCATGTTGACTTCATAATGAAGTTTTTTTTATATATATTTTTTATTTTTTTGCTAAAACCACACGATTTATTTGTCTTTTCCATGTTTGCGTTCAGAATACAAGAATACAGCGGCATCAAGCATCTTTACTGTGTGTTTTACCGTGGTGAAAGCCTGAGTGTCCCCGCTGTAATCAGTGTGAGCCTCAGAGTCACAGATAGAGACAGTAAAGCTTCTCTCTGTCAGCCGGTCTAAAACAAGGCCTGTAATTGTGGCAGTGACCTGATCTGTGTCTGAGCAGAGAATGTGTAATTATCGCGTGTTAACCAGGACAGCACACCTGCTACACGGAGAAAGGGTTGAAGGAACAGCGCTGGCAACCTCTGGAGCTGCCAATCACACACACACACTGTCACACACACACACACACACACACACACACACACACACACAGAGAGAGAGAGAGAGAGAGAGACGTGCGCTGCTATTCTCCCAAACACGTCTGAGCAGTTTAATGCGTCGCTGTGTTTGCTCTGCTACAATAGAGTGAACATTACCCAGCACAACTATCATTATTACACACACACACACACACACACACACACACACACTCACTCACAACCGGCTCACATTGTTGTGTTCGGATGGCGCTCCTGCATTTCTGAGATTTGCTCATTATGCAGCGTATTAAAGGCGCGAGTCAGTAATCAACGCGCGCGACGAGCCAAACGAGAGTTCCCGTATCCCGGCAACAATCCCACGAATCCCACGAACCGCGGCGACGGGAGAAATTGTTTAGTAAACACAGGACGGATCGTGCTTTATTAAGCGGGCTGACAGCATTCACACACGCGTGTACCTGCTGATAATCGCGCGCGCTCAGATCTGTCGACACAATGCGAAACACGTCGGCATTCATGGGAGAGAGAGAGAGAGAGAGAGAGAGAGAGAGAGAGAGGTCTAAAAATCACTGAGCGGGAACAAGATACAACCCAGAACATGACACACAACTCACATTTTCTCCTTCCACTTGTCTTTGTTCTGCTTATTCTGTCTTGCTCGCTCATGTTGAACGTGAGTGTGTGTGTGTGTGTGTGTGGAGTGTGTGAGAGAGGGAGGTTGTGAGGCTCACTTGTCAGAGCCTGATGGCTTTACTGTAAACATATCCTGATACGGACCTGATCTCTCTGATGCTCTACACTGGAAATACAATGCACAATTGTAAAAAAAAAAAAAATTAAACATGTAAAGTTAAGCAAATGAACACAGACATGAAAAGGATTAAACCCCTCCATAGCCAGTGAAATTAACCAATAACACATGGCCTGAACTATAGTTGAGTTACTGTAATAAATTATCTTGATTTTAACAGTAAAGACTGTAAAACTGCTACGGTGAAAAAAGTGGTTTCTATTTCTATTAAAAGTGGTTAATAGAAAGTTTCCGTAGTATATAGTGAATAACTGTGATAGATAGAAGCGTACATTTTACAGTAAAATACCTTTAAAATGACAGTTTCTGGACGTCAAAAAGAACAAATCATTGTATAAATTACAGTGAAAACCGTCATATTCCCACAATTCCCTGCGTGACACTTCACATTTGATGTATTTTTGTTGAAATAACAATGTTTCTTCATAGTTTTTTTCTAATCAGCTATGTACATTATGGTTTTGTTGCATTTAATGTTGTTGAATTAATGTTTATTAAAAACATTCTTTATTTCCAGTGAGTTACCATGATGGTGTTCAGTGTTTGAGCTTCTCTATATCAGCGTCCTACTCTTGTAATGAGCTCAGATGGATCATGTGACTCTCATCTCCACTGTGATTGGTGGTTGTCAGTGTATTACAATGATACGAAACAGATATTTGTACTTCAATATGCCGGTAAATTAACATCATATCAGATAATATGGTTGAAATACTTTTTTGTTTCTTACTGTAAACTTAAGTTAATCCTGTGAAAACTGACCATATTTTGTTACGGTGAATTTCTGGCAACCACAGCTGGCGTTTTTTTACCGTAAATGTAACAGATTCCCCCCGTGTACTGGTCAGTCTGACACACACTGGCTCGCCATCAGTCATCAATCTCTGATCCTGATTGGTCGAACAGTCTCTTGTCTGCTGGTGAAGTTACTCAGCTCATGTTACGCTTTGTGATTTTCTTTGTTATTAATTATGGATGCGATCCGCAGAAGTCCGAGCGCTCCGAGATGCGGACTCGACCCGAGGCCCTCGGGAACACCGGCTCTGTTTAACCGGCTGACGGGTTGTCATATTGGAGAGCGGCGAAAGAAAGAAAGAAAGAAATCAATTGGCAATTAAATGCTGTACCTTGTGATGGTGACAGAAGACATTTGGTGGTGATGAGAGAGAGATAGAGAGAGAGAGAGAGAGATTGACAGAGAGAGAGAGAGAGAGATAGACAGAGAGAGAGAGAGAGGGATAGACAGAGAGAGAGAGAGAGATTGACAGAGAGAGATTGACAGAGAGAGAGGAGAGAGAGAGAGAGAGAGAGAGAGAGAGGGAGAGGAGAGAGAGAGAGAGAAAAGGTAATGAAACTCTAATGATTATTCATCAGTGATCTGCCGGCCCGTGATTGGCTGAGTGTGAGTTGTGCCTCTGGTCTCGGAGTCTGTCAGCTCGGCTCTCCTCAACCCGGGCCTGACATCACCACATTACCCAGCATGCCCTGGGGCGAGACCACATTACCCAGCATACCCTGGGGCGAGCCGGGACGCCACTCTCTCACACATCTGCCGCACTAAAGGTGCCACCGCAGGACAAAACACACAGAACCACCAAAGTGTAAATACCTGACATTGACAAGGGCTGATACCTTTACCCCTGCACACGCCACACACACACACACACACACACACACACACACACACACACACACACACATCACACGCTTTCCTCTCGGCACGACTGCACTTTTATCGTCTTTTCATTCCGGGTGCGTCTCTTTTTCTGCAGGCTCTAGCACACAGCGCTTTCTTTTTGTGTGTGTGTGCTCGCGTCTGTGTGTGTGTGTGTGTGTGTGATGGGTAGGGTTAGTGTAAGAGAGAATTTACAGTTTGTAGAGTATAAAAACATTACGTCTATGGATAGTCCCCATTTAGAAAGCTAAGTTAACGTGTGTGTGTATGTGTGTGTGTGTGTGTGTGTGTGTGTGTGTGTGTGTGTGTCTGTGTGTAACTTGTGACCAATAGCTGGT
>JAULUF010000063.1:652500-667500 GCA_031834385.1 Semotilus atromaculatus
TTTGCATAGTTTTACAGTGCCGGATAATTGCATCCACTTTGTTGTGGATAATATTCACCAAAAAAACATGCATGGATGCACACCTAAAAAAATCCTGATAGTATACTTCTATAATTGGGCTGCACTAATTATAATCTGGCACACTGTTTAGGGTGGATAGTATGTGAATTGGGATGCAGCCAGTGGCTATGTTGGGAACTAACATACTCTCCATCCTTATTCTGCAGTTACAGTGTAAATGGCGTATTCTGACTGCTTATTTGATTAATGCTTGAAGGATTCTCCATTTAGGCTGCACTGCTACTTCCATGGAAATTGTGAGAAAATCTTAATATACATTAAGTAAGTATTTTTCTATTCCGAAACACAGCCAGTGTGTGTGTTAGTGGACAGGACAGTCATGTGACTGAAACTCCAGTTCTGCGGTCTCTCCGGCTTTACAGACTGATCATTTCCTTCATGAGGAAAAGTTACATTTCTTAGTTCATCTCTTCTAGAAGTTTGAATTATTCAGATCTTCAGGAAGTCTCTCTCTCTCATTCTCTATCTTTCACCCTCTTTAGTGTGTGTGTGTGTGTGTGTGTGTGTGTAGCTGTACAAGCTAAAATTGCTTCATCATGCTAAAGTGAGGTGAGCATAAATTATTTAGTTAAACCTGAGGAAATCACTCCTCTCTCTGGGAATTTGTGTCAGTGTAGGCTGCTTAAATTTCAGACAGATGGACACTTTCACTCCCGCTTCAGTGTGTGTTTTCAGTGCAAAATAATGAAATAAAGACAAAAACCAGCAGTGAAGATCTAATGTGAGGAAGTGCTGTCAAAATTCACTGCGGTGAATCTGTAAAACACTTTAAAGCTGAGAGTATTTATTTGCATGCCATTTGACACAGATAAACCGCACAGAGCTTGTAAGCATACAAATACACACACACACACACTCTCTCTCTCACACACACACTCATGCACGCACATATACATGCATGCACACACACACACACACACAGACACACGTATCGCAGTGGCTCAAAAGTGTCGTGTTCAGAGATGCCAGTCCTTCGTGACTGTTGAATGCATGACTCCGCCTGATTTTCTCAGGAACAAAACAGCGTGATAAAACACTTGTACCTCTGACCTCTCAGGCCTGAATCTATGTCTCACTGTTATCTCTCACACACAGCTCAGCACCCGGCTCTGTCTCTTTGTGCTCAGTTTTTACTCAGGTTAACCACTAATACTCACACTCAACACATTTCTAGTGTAAATGAGTGTTGATCACAGTAGTCCAAAAGTGTCTTCAGAATCTCTCGTCAGAATCTGATCTGATCACCACCATGTTTCAGATATATAGAGATGTAGTGGCAGTGACCCAATTTGCATAGTACCACCACAGTGCCATAAAATTTGCATATTTAAACCACAAACCCCTTTTTTAGTGGATAATAGTATCTCAAAAAGCATGAATGGAAGCAAAAGAAGAAATCCACTACATAATAAGATGGACAGATAGTATACCATCTCCTGTTTCTAATTCTAATCTCACACATGAATTAGGATGTATTATTCCACCTTATTCCAAATAAACAATGACAACAAACATTTTATTTTCAGCTGAAAACATCAGTTCCTCTTATTTGTCAACCTCTATTCATTGGAAAAGTGTTGGAAAAACATGCCTCTTTGTCTTGCACATTTCGTAAAGTGAAATGTCCATTGAGTGACAGTAAATGCTTTCTCTTTTACTGTGGCTGGAGTTTCTGTCTTTAACACAAGTGCAGTGCTGTAGACGAACAAGTTTACTACGACAGAAACGCCAGACATAAGGAGCATGTATTAGTTTAAAAATCATGCAAGAGGAATAAAGATAGTTGGTGTTTTGGCATTTCTGCTGGAAACTGCAGTGAATTGTATGTATTGGAACGTTTTTGAAGTTTTGCAGAAATATTGGTAGAGGCGTGTTTTTTATTAAATTAAATTTTATTACTAATTTAACAAGGTTTTAAGATGGCTAGCTAGCTATGAAATTTCCTAACGCTCATTTTATTCAGATCAAAATCACACAATTACGACTTCTAGACTTCTACGCAGGAACTCGGCAGGAGGACTGGAAGTCCGCATGAACCTTCTTAACCAGTTAAAATGGCAGACAAGATAACACAGTGGAATTCTGGGAGGCAGCGCTCCTCGTGTGTGTTTCCTGCGTTGGCGAGAGGTTAGGTCACATTTTCTTGTGTGTTTTCAGAAGGAATGAGGCGTCGGGTGCTCGGCCCAGTGGAGGGAAACAGTTTCTCAGGGCGAGAGATGATTAACCGTTATCTCAGCACGGATTTGACGTGCACAGCTCCGCTGACTCAGGTAGAGTCTACCGACGCTGCACGGGAAATGAAATTTCTCCCCGTCCCACCAGGACGGAGTATAATCCTCTCGACACAACCAGATTAGCACTGCCGCTAATTGGCGACAGCTTCCTCTCTCTGTCAACCTGTTTACCGCATGTGCAGGTGTGTGTGTGTGCGCGTCTGATTTATTCTCAAGCCATTAGAGGATAAAGCCACACTGGTGTAGTGCTTAAAGAAGCTGCGTTCTTATTTACTCTCATGTTCAGGTCTTGTAAAGGTGTGTAAATAGATGTTGTTGATTCTAATGACTCTACTGAAAGGAGAGAGACATTTTGAACATCTTATCCCGTGAAAAAAACCTCTTGGCTCCGGCAGAACAGAGATATTCCGGAGCTCCACACATCCCTGATGAGCAGCAGACAGTGTGTGTTTTACTCGGCGGGGAGGTGCAGGGTTTTTTTCCCCACATGAGACGCTAGTAAAACTCTTGCTTTTGTGCGTCTAATGGTCCATTGGCACCTTGAGTTCTGTAAGAAGCCAATTTGTAGCGGTGACAGAGCTAGCGCGTGTGCGGTTAGCGCGAGGCTACCTAACCGCCTCGGTTCAAGCTGTAAAAGGCTGATTAGTTTCTTTCTGCCTTGCCGCAGCTGAGTTCCTGTCACCCACACGGCTTTCATCCTCTCACACCTTACACATACACCAGCACTGATAAGAGCCGCAGTAACAAACAGGCTCACACACACACACACACACACACACACACACACACACACACACACACACACACACACATAAACCAAAAAAGAAACAAGCCCGTCACAATAAAAGCTTTAAGTAGCAGCGGCCCTTTCTGTGTGTTCTTTCACCTCACAGCTTTATCCTGCTTTTCTGCGGGTCCTCAGGTGGATGTCCCTCTCTGTCCTTTAGCCGGTTATTATGTTTGTCAGTAGACAGTCTTTAATAAAGATGAGCTGGTGGGAGGCCTGTAATACTGACAGAACACTGTCCTCCTGAAATTAACAAAACAAGTCCTAAAAAATAGACATTCCATGAACATTCTGTGTCAGGTTATGTATAATAATGTTTACTGCAGACTGTAAGAGAGAAGCTTTACTCCTGAATCCTTTTTGCATTTCCTCGGCTCTAATTACCTGTTTTGCGTTTGTTAATGTTGAAAGCAGGAGCGTATAGTTTGGATAACAGGCCTCATATCTCCTGCTGAAAGAGAAGAGGTTTCATTATCAGCTATGTGCTTAAAAGTCTCCGGCACTTGGAAGTTCAGGAAAGCTGGAGAAGATGAAAGCCTTTTGTTAAACATCTGCGTAGTCCAGGTTTCCTGTGAACCAGTGAACCCCCAGCCCTGGTCGAATCACTGCCGTCTTCCTCTCTGTCTATCTTTCTTTGACACAGAAAAGTAAACCCTGCTGTCGTTTGATTTTATGCCGAGATGGTGACAGGAAGCTGGGGGGAAACAAAAGACCCCAGGGTGAGGGATGGAGGGAGACTTATCAGGTCGTGATGGAAAGTGCCAGTTTGCCCGATTGTTGTTTAGGCTGGAAGTCCAAAACAGTTTTCCTTAGCTCTAGCTCAGTCTGCTCCCCCTCCACGAAGACACATCTCGCGTCCTTCAGCGGGCAGAGGGGTGGGGTAATTAAAGCTTTCATTATTGTGTTGCTTATCTCTCTGGAAGGAGAAACGTGAAAATCCCCAAACAAAGAAAAGCGTGTATAAGATGATTATGGTGCGGTCTAAGCGCAGAAATATCGAGAGAAAAAATGGTTCCTTGCACTTTCTTAAAGCGGGAGGAGTGTGTTTATGGAGTTTGTTGGAGGATTAGATCCCTGTTGGCTTAGTTTGGAGAAAGCAAAAAGTTAGCAGTTTGGATTTTAGCTGGACTTCCATCTTGAAACTCACTAAATGTTGGAGCCCTTTTTCCTTCCAGCTTGACCGACTTTAATTGAGAAAGCGTGTACTTTTTAAGCATCTTCTAAATGCGTAAGTCACTGTCTCAGGCTTAAATGAATTCTGAATTTAAATTAAAACAAATTCTGTGTTCAGAACAAACGCACCCCCATTCTGGCGTATAATGGATAATAAACAACAGCATCAACAGGCGCAGTTCATTGTTAGTGAATTCCCCCCATCTGCATTTTCAGGGTTAACAGACCCTTGGAATTTTTTGTGGTAACAAATTTCTGCAGGTTTATACAGAGCAAATAATGAAGGCAGTGGTTGACAAAGACTTCCGGTCTACAGGGAATTCAGTTCAGACAGGAAGTGCATGGATCGGCCAAGGAGAGGGAAACCTCTGACCCGGAGACCCGGAGACCCGTCAGCTGTCTGGGAGAACACACGGATGGCTCGCAGGCGCAGACACTGCCCCGGTGTGTGTGTGTGTGTGTGTGTCTGTAGAACCGCTGAGAAAGCAGGAGTCCATAATCACAATAACGTGTTTAACTTGTAAACTAGCGAGAGACGGATTACAGCTGTCCGTGGGAACTGCGAGGAGGCGACGATTCAACTGTTCACCTTTTCTCTCCACATCCGTCCTCATAATGACCTGTCTATTCTTCCGCTGTCTTTCCCTACCTCAGGCACCTTGCCTCCATTTCTTCATTGCATTTCCCAATTAGGCTTGTACTCATTGTTAGTTTATTAGCAATGGCAGGGGCTCCACAAATGTGTTTGCTGATATTCACTTGTTAATGACCAAATTCAAACCCTATTGAACGGATACGCAGCTGTGAGAGGCCGCTAATAATAGCCTCTCTGAGACAAAAGATGAAGGAAATGGCATTACAGGGGCGTAACAATAGAACTCCATTGGTACTCTAATGGCACGGCCTTTCATTTAGAAATTGTTTCCTTTTTAAATTCTTTGAGCTGCCTTGCATAAATCCCTGCGCTCAGCGGAGGCATTTCAGCAGGTCAGGAGCGTGCACGTGGGAGCGTGCACGTGGGAGCGCATTTGTGCACGCTCGCTCTGAAAGGTATTTCCACCTGGGGAAAGCCCTCCCCGTGCATATATATCCTCGCATTAGCAGGGTTTTAACGAGGCAGGTACTGTTCATTAGGGCAGAGGTAAGGGGGAGGAAAAGTGAGAAGAACAAACAAGTCGAGGCATTTGTTCGCGGTGTAATCTACACATCAATTATCCTGCTGAGCTAATTAGCACCTTGCCATACCCCTGGTACCTGCACTCTCACAAGAAACAGCTTTCATGCCTGTGATCAAAAGAGAGCGGCTCGGAGGGAAACGCTTGGAGAACTGAGCCGGAGAGGTGGACAGGACATCAAAACTTCCAGTTTTACCCACTCAACTGTGTTGTGCAACTCTCGGCGGCCCTCCGTACACCTAAAGAGAACAGGGAACGCTCAGGTTTGTGAGGAGCTTGCATTGGCTGCACCGCTGGCACAAACACCAGAGCTTTGATGATACCTTTTCCTTACACTGACAGATAGGCACCGCGGCTGAACATCACTATATTCATGCAGTAGGTAGGGTCTTTTTAAAGTCGAGACACGGAAGTAGCGACATATCTTTTCTTCCATATTGTGATGTACATCTAAGAAATGTTGGGTTGCATTGGTTTTTGATGTGGGTATCCCTCTCAAAAATGGAGGTGGATCTGAATGTGAACTTGCAGTCAATAGTAGGAAAGGGGTGCATTTTAAGTGCACTAAATTCTAAATTCTTATTTCTCTAGAGTCCTAGAGAGAAGCCCGTAGTTGATATTTTGATTAAACATTACAAGGTCAATGTTTAAAAAAATTAAACATACAGTATGCACAGATAAATTGCTCACAATGCATTTATAGCATGCATTTAGAAAACAGATGCATTTTAATTTCATGCTGACTTTATACAGGTGTATACCTAATGTTTCTGTAATATTTCCCTGCTGAAGTGAACCACATGTGGTGTTTTGTATGCTGGTGTCCCTCTTGCTGAAAGTTTTGCTTGAAATTTCTCTATTTTGTGTGACCATTCATATCAGGAAATTTAAACCGAAATCCTAGGTCCTTGATTTGACTAAAGTTTTACAAATATTTTTCAGCTCTAAATGCACTACATCTTACGTAATGTGGGTCATTGTCTCAACGCTCCGCATACATGAGCATCTTTGTCATGCTAACGGCCTTCGCTCCGCAGTAAAGGTGCAGTGTGCTGTTGTGTTTAAGCAGCCCAGCTGAAGATTAGGCTTAGGAGAGGCGCGTTTAGCATAAGAAAGCTTGGCAGGGGGTCCGCCAGCGTGCCGCGGGGCTGTCTGTCTCAGGCCGTTATTTGGGTTGAGCTGCGCATGGGTCTTGTGTGACAGAGCGTGGGGCGATCGCAGCATCCCTCTCTAATTAAACACGTTGCTGTGTTTCTCAAGACGGCAGTGAAAAGGCAGGTGAGAGAACAGCCAAAGCACACAAAGTGTTTACGTCATGTAGCAGTAATGTGCAGGGACGTCATGCATTTACCAAGTCCAGCTAACTATCAATGACTATCAAGTGTGGTTTGCGGTTAATGTGTGTAATGTGTTTAAACCGAGTTTAAACTGCCAGTGTTCGTCAGCGAGCAAGGGTTAATTGGGCTGTGTAACTGTGTCAGGTGCGTGTGGGGCATCGGGGCCCCGTCGGGCTCGCAGGGGCCCCTGTTGTCACCAGGGCCTCATTTGCTGATTGGAGAACGGAGGTAACAGGATGAAAAGGGTCTGTTTCCTGCAGCTTGTTTGATACCTGGTGGGGAGCTTTTCAGGTGACAAAGACCCGGAGCGGTCGGGGGGGAACAGATGTGTTCTACCCTCTCATTAGCATCTGAATGAGCCGCTCAGATTGGGCTGTCCGGGGGGTTCCACCTCTCACCTGGATAGTCCTGCTCTGATCTTTATACCATCTGAGGACCTCTGCCCCCCCGCCCCTCCCCGTCTGACCCCCAGCTGGGCGCTGGCAGAGCTTTATGACAGTAATCGACCTGAGCACAGATGCTTTTCCCAAAACCTGCCCTCCAACGGATTCCAGCCTCTCTTTGTGCCCGGAACGCATCGGGAAAATTCGGCCCCACAATGAATGCGACCCCCCCGTGACCCCCTCGCAGGGGCCTGGAAGACGTCCAAGAGCCTGTTTTCACCCCCCGCCGGCGCGCTTTATTATTTTATTAATTTTCCATTCATACGGGCAGAAAGCCCTCCGTATTTTACAGCATCAGGTTGATAAACGGCATTTTCCTTTTCTTCACTCTTGACAGACCCAGAGAAAACAAAAAAATGATTGCTCTTTCTTTGATTCTGTGATTGCTCTTTCTTTGATATGTTTCAGTACAATTATTTCAGCAGAAATAAAAATAGACCCAAATGAATGAGCATTGCAGCTCTGATCATTGGATCTTAGTTGAATTTAATGAGACTTTCTGCATTTTTCTACTGCAGATCATAGTGAAGACTCTTGAGGGAGCAGATGCAACAATACTGTCACCTTTACATTTAGGAAACACAGAACATTAAAGAGATTATTGTTTGAATGTTGATAAAACCACACTGTCAAAAAAAAAAAAACCTACGGTCTCTCCAGCAGTCCTGCCATCTACAGTGGAGAAACACTGGACTTTTCCTTCCTATAGGGAAGAACGTTTAGTGTGAAAGTGAAGATGTTCTTTGTGTATTCCTCTCCTATGTAAACACAGCAGTTTTATTTAAACATCTTTGATTGGGAGAAACTGGTGCAGATTTCCAGGTGTACTGGGAGATAAAGGTTACTCTGCGCTGGAGCGGCACAACCTTGAGCGGCTCGGAGTGTGTTCTCAGCGTCTGCTTATCGCACGGCCGATAGTTTAGCACTGCGCAGTCAGGAGGAGAATATATACTCGTGTAGAGACTCTCTGTGTTTACTGCGCTCAGCAGACGCTCCTGCTCTTATTGTGAATGATTCATCAGTGGACATTATTCCAAAGAAAAGAAAACACACCTTTGTCTGCCATATGCTCATTCTTTATTTATATCAAAGCAAATCACAGTCAAATGATCCCGTTACTGAGTATAATGACATTTCAGATCGTGTTTAGCCATTATTACATTATTACGCAGTAATCTGCTCTGACAGAGCTGTGTATTATTGAAGTGCTCCTATTAATCTTGCACAAGGTGAAATACGTGTTCAGAAGCCGATCAGGCAAATACTCTTTATAGATGCGTAACTGTTTTAACCAATTGTGGTCAAATTAATTTTGCATTCGAATTTGCATGTACTTTTTATTGATATCTATTTTATTAAACTAGACCGCATGGCTCTTTAACTGCTGTGAATATCTCTCTGTGAGTGTGTGGTTGAAATGCATCAGTTCTCAAGTGTGTCGTGAATCTGCAGTCACACTCACAGGTCAGAATTATCAAGTTTAGGGTTAGGGTTAGGGTTAGAATTCTAACAGGTCAGAATTATCACACGGTTTTTGTCCACAGAAATTTTCTGGAATGTTTTGTCAGGGGAAAGTTACACAACACATGTCCTCATGTAGATGGTGTGTGTGTGTGTGTGTGTGTGTGTGTGTGTGTGTTGTAGAGCAGATCAAATGCCTCACTCTTATTAAATAGTTTGTCTGGCTGATAACACTGCGCTGACAACCGCACCCACTCAACCCAACAACACGACTGCGACTGTCAGCGCATTCCACTACCTGAGAGAGAAAGTGTGTGTGTGTGTGTGTGTGCTGTATAAGAGTGTTTGGGTGAGAGAGGCGTTCACCCTGGAAAAGACCTCGAGTGTTCGAAGATCATCCGCATTGACTGAGCTGATTACACGGCTCTCTCTGATTGGTCAATGCCGAAATTCTCAGATTCTTTTAAAATTATTTGTAATTTGTAATTTCTTTTTTAAAGCTGCTTTTCATCACTATGGGTCACTATAGCTTTATAGCACGTTTATAGATTATAATGTTTCTAGTTTTATTAGTTTATTTAATGTACATTTTTGTTTGATGTCATCGGATCATCTACTTGATATATTTGAATAGATGTACTACTTAAATAGCTTCAGTTGTTAGTCTATCGGAGGTTCAGTGGGTTCTGGACTAAATGTTAAAGAAGGTTCTATACAAGGAGAAATGTTGCATAATATTTTTGTTTAATGTTTTTTTTTTTTTTTGTGATAAGGTATGTTTACAAGCTCTTTAACTCATAAAATTTAATTAAAAGTAAAAAGTGTGTGTGTGTGTGTGTGAGAGACACATGCATCAGTGTGTGTGTGTGTGTGTGTGTGTGTGAGAGAGAGAGACTCATGCATCAGTGTGTGTGTGTGTATGAAAGTTTTAACAGCTCGGAGATCTGCTGCCGTCGGATCCGCACTAAAGCGATCACAGCTGAGGACTTTTTGGAGTTGCATCAATATTTGATGAGCAACCTGGTTGAAAAGAGTCGAGGAGCATTTCCACATTCGCACGTTCCTCATCCTGTTCATTCACGTAAACGGCCCCATCTGAACACATTTAGGTGTTCGACAGCAACAAGCCCGAGAGCAGGTGTCGTTCTGTTCGCCTTTTATATTTATACACGTTTATGGAAAATATAAAGCGTGAAGCGTGCTGAACGCTCCCTCATTCACCAGGAAACGACCGCCGCATAAAAGCCCTTTCAGACGAGAGAAAATAAGAAATTGTGCGTCTTTGTGCGAGAGAAGTGGCGGTGTGCCGGGACTGGGGCAGAAAGCGTTTTATCCCGCTGAAGGTTTTGTGTGTATTTGGTTAGTTACGGCAATTACGGTCACTAACTGACAGCCAAACGCATGCGGGAGAGCGAGCGGCTCAAACACTCACTGTCGAACATCTGCTGAGAGATTTGCATATTAATTAACCCATATTAACTCTAATTATTCTGGGAAATTATCAAATAAATTAAATTTTCTAATTTTAACCTTTCCTTTGCTGGCGGATGTGAGCGGAGATACCCCTGTCTGCTCACCTGCAGTTACGGCACTGACATACAGAACGCTCTTTCATTTCACTTCATATTTAAAAATGCTTTTAATACTGACATTGCAAACATTTTTGCTATGAAAAATTACTGTGTAATTTTGCTCTTTTTGAAAATGCCAAATATATCATTTTGGGTCACACTTTATTTTAAGATGTCTTTGTTACAGTGTAATTATATATTTAAGTACTGGGTTATATTAATTAACAACATGTACTTACTATAGGGTCAGGGTTACTTGCATGTAATTATGCATAATTTACTGTTGTTACTATGGTAAGTACATTGTGTAACAAGGACACTATAAAATAAAACATTACCACACTTTTTTTAAAAATCGTGATGTTAATGATATTGTTATGTACATATAATGGTATGTAATGTTATAAGATGATACCTTATAATGTAGTGATAATATATTTACATTTTGTGACGATTTAAGCAGTCAAGCAGGATTTGCTCTATAATGCACGAGTAGAGCGTACACATACGGTAAAGTTGAACATGATTTAAATAAAACCTTGCGATCAGACTCAACTTGTGCATTTTATATCATTGAGCAAAAGCACTTTCCCTTGATTCACAGCAACAGTGTTGCACACACACGCACACACACACACACGCACACACACACACACACACACACACACACACACACACACTCACACTCACACTCACACACACACATACACACACACACACACACACACACACACACACACACACTCACACACACACTCTCTCACACACACACACTCATGCTCACACACACTCACACACACACACTCACACACACACACACACACACACACACACGATCTCGGTGTGGTGCAGCGATGGGTTTTCCGTCATCTGGACCGAGGCTTTTCTGTATTGTTGGCCCTGATTTTCTGGCGTCACTCGTGCGGGAGATCTTTTGTGTGTGTGTGTTTCGGCTGATGGTTTGGGGGGGGGGGGATCAGGCACAGATGGTGGAAACGATCCGATCCGGTCCAGTCCGGTCCCGAGTCCCGAGTCCTGACGCGGCTGGTAAACCTCGGCTCCGGGCCGGTCCCGACCGACACCTCCAGACGCTCTCCTGTTGCTCCAGACCGCTCCAGACGAGGCTTTAATTCAATTAGAGTCCGGCTACTGTGAGCAGAAATTATTGAACATATCCTCCCCCTTCCTAACACACACACACACACACACACACACACACACACACACACACACAGGAGTTGTTTTACACATCACTGAGTTTCTCCATTCACTGGCCTCTCGAAGCTTCTCTCTCTCACTCTTCTTTTGTTCGCTCTCGGCTGCTGCCCTTCTGTCTCTTTCTCTCCGCCACACAAACACACACACACACACACACACACACACACACACACACACACACACACACACACACACCCTTCTCTTCTCTTTTCTTGAGGCGTTGTGGGGTTGAACCCCATGTCAGTCTGGTTTTCCAGAGATTCCTATCATAACGATTCATGGAAACACAATCAAACAAACTTTGCTTGCGAGAGAAAGAGAGTGTTGTTGTTGATGAGCTTTATAGTTTATCATTATAGTTAATAAGTTTCATGAGAAAGATGAGTCTGAAACTGATCAGTCCCAGTATGATCTCAAACGCTCCTCATCAAATCACACGACTCCTTTTACGGCTCTAAACTCTCATTTGACTGAGCAAAACATGTTCCTTTCGGATTGCATTAACAACCAATATAAACTATTATAAATATGCTTGAAAATTCCCTCTCCAGAACAAAAAAAAATATTGCTTCTGTTGAGATAAAAAATATATATTTGGTAAATTTGGTAACACTTTACAATGAGGACCATTTGGTCGGCCTTTATTTCTAGCTTCATTTTGAGGCATTTTTTAAAGTTGACATTAGAAAAAAGTGGATTTTCAAGAGGTTTTCAATAATGCACTTTTTCTTTCAGCTTAAACGAACAGAATGGATTGTTTTCTTGATGCATTTCCATCTCAGACCGGGTCTCTGCGTCTCAGACCGGGTCAGTTCAGTGATGGGTCAGTTCAGTGATGGGTCAGTTCAGTGATGAGTCAGTTCAGTGATGGGTCAGTTCAGTGATGAGTCAGTTCAGTGATGGGTCAGTTCAGTGATGGGTCAGTTCAGTGATGGGTCAGTTCAGTGATGGGTCAGTTCAGTGATGGGTCAGTTCAGTGATGAGTCAGTTCAGTGAAGGGATAGTTCAGTGATGGGTCAGTTCAGTGATGGGTCAGTTCAGTGATGGGTCAGTTCAGTGATGAGTCAGTTCAGTGATGGGTCAGTTCAGTGATGGGTCAGTTCAGTGATGGGTCAGTTCAGTGATGGGTCAGTTCAGTGATGAGTCAGTTCAGTGATGGGTCAGTTCAGTGATTCAGTTCAGTGATTCAGTTCAGTGATGAGTCAGTTCAGTGAAGGGATAGTTCAGTGATGGGTCAGTTCAGTGATGAGTCAGTTCAGTGATGAGTCAGTTCAGTGATGAGTCAGTTTAGTGGTGGGTCAGTTCAGTGATGGGTCAGTTCAGTGATGGGTCAGTTCAGTGATGGGTCAGTTCAGTGATGAGTCAGTTCAGTGATGGGTCAGTTCAGTGGTGGGTCAGTTCAGTGATAGGTCAGTTCAGTGATGGGTCAGTTCAGTGATGGGTCAGTTCAGTGATGAGTCAGTTCAGTGATGGGTCAGTTCAGTGATGAGTCAGTTCAGTGAAGGGATAGTTCAGTGATGAGTCAGTTCAGTGATGGGTCAGTTCAGTGATGAGTCAGTTCAGTGATGAGTCAGTTCAGTGATGGGTCAGTTCAGTGATGGGTCAGTTCAGTGATGAGTCAGTTCAGTGATGAGTCAGTTCAGTGATGGGTCAGTTCAGCTTGAGTCAGTTCAGTGATGGGTCAGTTCAGTGATGGGTCAGTTCTGTGATGGGTCAGTTCAGTGATGGGTCAGTTCTGTGAAGGGATAGTTCAGTGATGGGTCAGTTCTGTGATGGGTCAGTTCAGTGATGGGTCAGTTCAGTGATGGGTCAGTTCAGTGAAGGGATAGTTCAGTGATGGTTCAGTTCAGTGGTGGGTCAGTTCAGTGAAGGGATAGTTCAGTGATGGGTCAGTTTAGTGGTGGGTCAGTTCAGTGATGGGTCAGTTCAGTGATGGGTCAGTTCTGTGATGGGTCAGTTCAGTGATGGGTCAGTTCTGTGAAGGGATAGTTCAGTGATGGGTCACTTCTGTGAAGGGATAGTTCAGTGATGGGTCAGTTCAGTGATGGGTCAGTTCAGTGATGGGTTAGTTCAGCTTGAGTCTGCGCTAGAGAGTGTGTGTGAGTGTGCGCTAGAGAGTGTGTGTGAGTGTGCGCTAGAGAGTGTGTGTGTGAGTGTGTGCTAGAGAGTGTGTGTGAGTGTGTGCTAGATAGTGTGTGTGAGTGTGTGCTGGAGAGTGTGTGTTGTGCTGGAGAACTGGAGAACACGAGTGTGTGTTGTGTTGTGTGTGTGTGAGTGTGTGTGTGTGTGTGTGTGTGTGTGTGTGTGTGTGTGAGTGTATGATTAGCACCGGCAGAATGACAGGCCTGTCTCGAGCGCCGCGTAGGTTAAGCCCAATATTAACGTGACTGGGGCAATTAGCAGTGTCATTTTAATTATCTGTGGCATCGGAGTGAGAGATGTTCCTTTTATTTGTTGGAGTGAAAGCAGAGGAGCAGGTAGACGACAGAATGGCAGTCGTAATCGCCTTTGTTCCTCTGACACTCGTGATCGTGCGGCGAGGAGTGTCATCAGAGCAACTTCTCCCAGTAAACAGCGGCTCCTCTTTGTGTCTGCGCCGGGAACACAAAAGCCTGATTAGAGACGAGGTGAGGAATCTGTGTAATGGCTGCCGTGACTTTAGCAGGTTGGAATTATTGTGTTGAAAAGCACAATACCGGCGTCTGTCAGACAAACAATGAGTTTTACTCCATCTGAAGTTCCTCACAACCCATCATTATTCATCGGCCTTTCAAATCTCACAGCAGCGAGCACAGAGTTGATGGATTTTGTTTATAACTTCTCAAGATGTCATTTCTACTTTGTGTGGAAGCGCTCTCTCTCGCTCTCTCTCTCTCTCTCTCTCTCTCTCTCTCTCCCTCTCTCTCTCTCTCTCTCTCTCTCTCTCTCTCTCTCTCTCTCTCTCCCTCTCTCTATCTCTCTCTCTCTCTCTCCTTCTGTATCTGTTATTCATTTTACATAACCTGTTCATGAACACATGTTTGTTATTAGTTTTAATCTAAATTGTCTTTATAACATCACAATTTCCTCTGATGCAACAGTTATTAAAAGTTTGTGGTCGGTCATATTCTACAATGTTTCTGAAAGAGTCTCTTCTGCTCACCAAAGCTGCATTTATTTGATCAAAATACAGTAAAACAGTGAAATATTATTCCAGTGTAAATCTGCTGTTTTCTATGTGAATATATAGTAAAGTGTAATTCATTCCTGTGATCAAAGCTGAATGTTCATCATCATTACTCCAGTCTTCAGTGTCACATGATCCTTCACAAATCAGGATAATATGATGATCTGATGATCAAGAAACATTTATGATTATTATCAGTGTTGAAAACGGTTTCATATTTCTGTAGAAACCATCATACATTTTATTCTTCAGGATTCTTTGATGAACAGAAAGTTCAAAAGAACAACATTTATTTTGTAACATTATCTTTACTGTCACTTTTGATCATTTTAATGCGTCCCTGATGAATAAAAG
>JAULUF010000064.1:75000-87500 GCA_031834385.1 Semotilus atromaculatus
TATTGCCCCCCTATGATTGGTTCCCGTGCTAAGCCCCGCCCCTTTTGCCCCTCCCACCCACTTCCGGTCTGACCATCTGGAGCGTGGGAAAATTCCCACGCTAACTCCGCCCCTTCCCACCCCCACCACCCCCACTTCCGGAGAGATCATGTGACCGTGGGAATTCTCCCACGCTAGCTCCGCCCCCTCCCCACCCCCCACCACCCCCACTTCCGGAGAGATCATGTGACCGCGGGAATTCTCCCACGCTAGCTACGCCCCTTCCCACCCCCACCACCCCCACTTCCGGACTGGACACCTGCTGTACACCTGTTACGAACATCTATCTTGTTCAAAACAATACATTTGAATCTTTTTAAGAAGAATGACAGAAAACAGAGATAGGTTTAGTGTTTTTTATTAAAGAAAGGGTTTTTCACGTTTACATTTGAAATCTTTTTTACTTTCACACATTTGTAAAAATTGTTAAATAGGATTTTCTCAAATTACATCAAGCAAATAGTTCTATTTTCCATCATACATTTAAAAAAGTTGTACTTTTCACATAACACAGTGCTTAAAACCATTAAGACATTTATATCATTAAGACTAGTACAGGTATTTACCTTCACACATTATTTTTACATAAACCAACTGTTTTAAAAGGTGTTTTCTTAAAGTTATCTTAATGTTTTAGTATGAAAACATCTAAAACAACGTGTATTAAAATTATATCATGCAAATAGATCTAATTACTATATTTGAAGAAGTATTTTTTTCACAATTACCTAGTGTTTAAAGCCATTAAGACCAGTACAGGTATTTACCTTCACACATTATTTTGTAAAATGTTCCATTTTACATAAGACAACTGTTTTCAATCACAATAATAACTAAAACAGCCTGTATTAAAATTATATCAAGTAAATAGTTATGTTTTCTTAATAAACCATCTAAATCCGCATGTATTAAAATGACATCAGACAAATAGGTCTATTTTCTATCATACATTTCACATAACACGTATAGTGCTTAAAACTATTAAGCCCATTTATATAATATCATTAGTGTTCATACACTTAAAACATTAATGAAAAAGTTTAAAGAGTGTTTTCTTAAAGTTATCAAAATGTTTTAGTATTAAAACATCTAAAACACCATTTTAAAAATGTTAAAAGGTCAATGTTCAGTCATTTACAGAAAAGTATACAAGTTAAGTGTTTTTTCATTACAAAAAGATACATTTACACATGATTTGCAAAATGTTACATTTTACATAAAACATCTGTTTTAAAAAGTTTTTTCTTAAAGTTATCAAAATGTTTTAGTATGAAAACATCTAAAACAACATGTATTAAAATGATATCAAGCAAATAGTTCTATTTTCTATCATACATTTCACATAACACGTATAGTGCTTAAAACTATTAAGCCCATTTATATAATATCATTAGTGTTCATACACTTAAAACATTAATGAAAAAGTTTAAAGAGTGTTTTCTTAAAGTTATCAAAATGTTTTAGCATTAAAACATCTAAAACATAATTTTTAAAAATGTTAAAAGGTCAATGTTCAGTCATTTACAGAAAAGTATACAAGTTAAGTGTTTTTTCATTACAAAAAGATACATTTAACTTTCATTATTTGTAAAATGCTACATTTTACATAAAACACGTCATGATATTAAAACTACATCATGTTAAAAATCATAGTATCAAAAAATAGCCTTACGTTTTTACAAATCCGATTGCTGAAAAAGAACCAGCACCTCCAAAACTTAGAGGTTTTATTCCAAAAGTCCTCGTGAGGAGCTCCGCGAAACACGTCCGCACTCTTGCATCCCAAAAGTTAAAATGGGATACCTGATGTCCTGACATCAGACAGACCTAGACTCCACCCCTAGACCCACCCACAACACGTGGTCAGATGACGTGCTCGTGGGAAAATAGAATACAAAGCTCCCACGATCCGTGCACGCGCGCATGCGCACACACGCACACACCTGGAGCGTGGGAGAATTTCACACGGCCTACATCCAGCCCCACACACACAAACCCCCTCCCCATAGTGTGACGGGATAAAGGAGGGCTGTTTAAAAATCAGTCTCTAAAATTCACAAGTTGGACCGTCTGACAGAGTGGATTATAAGAAACACGAAACCTGCACGAGACCACGGCACGGATTTTGTGTGTTGTTTAACAACGGGGACAAGATACATACTTCTTGCGGATCATATCAATAAACAACCTGAGGATTATGTCATATCATTTGCCAGCCCATTTGCAGTGATTTTGGAAAGGGCGCTCGCGGCCTATTTCTGAGGATTTACAGTGTTGGAATATATTTTTTCTAAAATCACTTGGCTTTTTTAAACGGTAGCCTACGACGCATTTGGATCTGTTAAGGGATACGCACCATAGGATTACCGTCTGCAACGAACTCACAGAAAAGCATCGATCGGCTGAATACATTTTGTGATTATTTATCCTTTTTCTATGTAAAGTATACTTTTGAATTGCCAGTGTATAAAATGTGCAATATAAATAAACTTACCATGCATTGCTTTGCCTATGTCACAGGAGAACTTATATTTATTTTACAACTCTATGCTCTCTAACAGGGTAGATTTGGCACACACACACACACGAAACGACGTGCTTTTAACTTTTAAAAAGTGAAGCGTTGTATTGGGTAACGGATCAACTCTTTAAAGAAGAGTTTTGTTTTCCACATACAATTAAAAACTTTTAAAAACAATATAGGCTAGGTTATGTATAAAGTTAAAATGCAATGGTTTAGTATTCGTACATTTTACAACGTTATCTGAAGAAAGTTAGAATGTGATCCTTCACATAGGCTACAGATTTAAAACCGTTCAAAACAACATCCCAATGTGCATTCATTTAAAACAAGTTTTAAAAATAAAACAAAAAAGAATACATCAAATAAAAGTTCGAGTTCTCTAACATTACAATAGGCCTATGCTACTAAAGTTTAGTTTTAAGTTCCGTATGATAGGCCTACATCACTCATCGACGGTAGAAATTTCATGATGCAGCCTATAGATCAGTGTGTGAAACCGTGTCTCCGTCCATCTAACACTAGATTTATTTATAATTAGGCCTACACTAAATAACATTTATAAAAATAATAGTTGTCTAAAAAAATTAAAATAAAAAAATTAACTATCTTACTGATTTATTCACTCGTCGATAGGATAATCCACCTCGCTCAATGGTGAAATCTGATCATTGTTTGAGAATGCGTTTTTGAAGTAAAAAATATGAATCTGTTCAAAACTATGTGCTTTAAACTTTTTTTTTTAAAAAGTGAAATGTAAGCGATAGGCAAACAGACATGCTACACTTTCACATACAACTTTAATAACTTTTTAAATGATACGGACCTTTAAAATACAAAGGTTTATAGGCTAGTATTTAAAACGTTATTAGGCCTATCAGAACAATTTAAAACAGGTTAGAATGTTTTCCTTCACATAACCTACAGATTTTTAAACCAGTTAAAAACAAAAAAGTCAACGTTAAATCTTTTAAAACAAGTTATAGAATGTCTTTCACGAACAACTTTTAAAGATAGGTCTACCAGAAAAATGGTAAATTATGTTTTAAACAATGCTTTAACATATCAACAGTTAAAAAATACATAAAACGAATAGTTTTTAAGCAAAACTTTTTAACATTTCAATTCACTACTAAACTTTTGTTTAGTTTTTAGCTAAAATATATCTTTCCGCAAAGCATCCTCGCGGCTCGCGCTCCGAAAGCAAAACATGAATGAGAAATAGACGGTATCTGAGTCTCCGCCCACCTAGGCTACAACTCCGACAACGCATGAGAATTATACACATGTGCAGAGGTAGGCCTATAGCTACAGATTTCAATCTTGGTAAAAAGACTTAAAACAACGTTTTACATTTTATTTAATTGAGTTATTAATTCATTCACTAGATCTTTCTTAGCCTATATTTTCAAACTGTCCTCTAGCACAGCGCTCCGACACACGCACACACATAGAGCGCCTAAACTTTTACGACATCAGAGAGAGAGAGAGAGCATCCCTTTTTTACCATGCTATGCCTAGAAAAACGAGAAATGATCTCTCGTGAACTCTGAATGGTATTGCGAGCTTTGGGGTGATACTGTAGGCCATACTTGTCGGTTTTCTCAACAAGAAATTGATGAATGCTAAAGTCGACATCAAAATGTACCCTATACTTTGTTAGCCCATATTAGTCTTGTGGTGAACAATTAATCAGTGCGTGTTAATACACAGGGAAAACGGTATGCCATGGTAATCTTTTATCAAAATCTGAAAAGTTACGTCTGGAAATGGCATTCCTTTTCTGATGACGTCAGTTTGACGGCTTGGGTTGAAAACGCTTAACCACTCCCATCAAACCCTGCTATGAGCAGAGATGGAGAGGCGGAGCTCTAGAGTAAACCCCTCCCCTCTGTTCAATACCCCCCTTTCACAGGGAAATCGTCACGACACTGGAGAAAAGTTGTTTTGCAACTTCCGGTTATGGGGACTTTAAAAACATTAATACAACTCTTTGCTTTACAAAAACTGTTATTACACTAAAACAAGACACAAAATAAGATATTTAATTTACCCCTACAGCTAGTCATATAGTTAATTATTTTTTATTCTGTAGTTTTACAGACCTAAAACCATGATGCTTCAAAGTATAGATTAGAAGTAGTCAAAGACACAAACGATTTTGAACATTTATATACATTTGTGTGTTGCAAAAGCAGAAGTCTACCTTCTTTAAATAAAGATTTACCTCTATTTATGCTTTAATTTCTTTAAAACAATCAGGTGACCTGTGTTATTTCTGTGATTACTTAAGAATTTAAGTGATAGTCTTTCTGTTTGAGAATGCTTGACTATCTATGACTATCCCTCTATCTATGATGCTGAATCACACAAAGTATAAACACGAAAAGTAAGTGCATGCTGTTTTACACTTAAACTATTACCTCAGAATCACTTGAGTTAAATTAAAGCTTGAGTTAAGTTAAAACCAAACGTATCTTCATACCTGTTGTGCCAGACACAAATTGTTCTAAGAAATCTTTTTTGTTTTATAAATACACTTTTCTTATTTCTACAAATATCGGGGCTATATGAAGTTAATACACAATGAAACGAGAATAATGCTACCAAATACGTCTGACACAATGTTTTAAGAAAAGGCACTGTTTTAAAATACAGATGTTTTTTTCTTTTGACAAACCTACAATTCCTATTATCTCACCCCGGTGGTGTTTAACATCCAAGAGTTGAAGAAGCAGTTCTTTATGCAAAAAAGCAAATTAATTTAAAAACAACAACAATACAAATAGTTTAAGTTGACATAAACAAAACATCCCCTGATCATCCCTTAAGTTATAGTAAACATTTACAATGTGTAATTCTGTCAGTTTGACATGACGTACCTGCACCATATTATTGTAAAGCAAACACATTTGAGGGTTAACGTTAAAGTAAAGGATATGGATAAAATTCAAAGATTATGTTTGCACAAAAGTAGACTCTATAGAGGACAACTTGCTAAAAATAAATGTAGCATGAGCCATTTAAAACAAATACAGAAAAGCCGCATCAGTTTTGAATGTTTGTAAGTGGCATTTTATATTTTAGAAAAAAAATTTCTAAATTTTTAGGAATTTTTAGGAATTTATGAAAAACACGTACAAATATGGCATAAAGAGTATTAAATTACAGTCGTCTATGAGTGTTTAAGACTAAAATTATATTTCTTTTAGAGCATCTTTCTGCCATGTCTACGAAACATCGACATGAAAGATGGGTATTGCTGTTTTTTCTGTAAACTATTACACTTAAAGATGTGCATTTCACAGCACAGATACACAGCTATTTTGTGTATGTCCCTAAACAACAGTTAATGAATTACAAATGATAAGTGGTATTAAGTGAAAGATGTGGGGTGATTCGTTTTTATTCTGTCCACATCAATACTTTGACAACAGAGTTTTAGACATCTGTCTTTTAGGTCTAATCATCTCTAGACGTTGTGTTTAATGTCTTCATATTTTGTTTTTCTTTTCATGAAAACATGCCGAAGCAGTATCAGAATACCAAAATGTTTTAACATATCGTAAATTTCAATGGTTAGATAAATTATCTAACTATTATATCTAACTATAAACATCTATATGTGAAATATAGCTCAGTCGCATTTGGCTGGATTCTTGTTTATATTGTGCAATGTTATTGAATCGCATGTTTAACAGTGCTAGTGTTCTTGGTCTCAAAGTTTTCACCAGAGCATACCAACTCTGGAACAAGACCAAATTAGCATGTAACATTTTGAACACCTTTGTGTTTTATGCATATTTGATTTTGTTTGCATTTCTTCTGAAACACAAGGTTTTGAAATTGTTATAAATTTTTTACATCACCATTCTTCTCAATCTAGTGCGGCGTGTCTATTTTCCTTACAATTTGAAAAACAAACTTTGAAAACAACTATGTGTTCTTAGAATGGCTTCAGTCGGTAGAAATGTCTTGCGTAGGGAAGACCGGGTATGGTTGTAACACTTTTTGCTTCAGTAACTATAACTCACTGAATTTTGTAGCTAGAGTTCCCAAATTTTTATACAATGCTGGGGTAAGTTGTAACAATTACACAAAATAAGCTAAAATGGACGCCACACTATATGAAGTGCTTCAAAAACAGGTTTATTGACATAAAATAACAATGTCTCACTCCCTCTCTGGAACAGACTGTCTGATTAACTTGTGTGTGTGTGTATATGTAAATGTGTCTACTTGAACGAATTTACTTAACAGTAGGCTATTGATAAACATATTGCAACTTCTAACAAAATATATATATATATATATCAGTGTGTGCGTGTGTGTGTGTGTGTGTGTGAGAGAGAGAGAGAGAGAGAGAGAGAGAGAGAGAGAGTGTGTGTGTGTGTGTGTGTGTGTGTGTGTGTGTGTGTGTGTGTGTGTGTGTGTGTGTGTGTCAGCTGATCTGACTGACTTGCCCTTCTTTGTGACCTCATCAGATGCTTTTTTTTTAAACTGGTACTCACACCTCTGTTTGTCTCTCTTTTCCACTGCCTAGGCATTCTATAAAAATATTAAAATCAATCAGTTCTATGATAGGGGATGGTTGTAACACTTTTTCAAGAAGTGTTACAACCCACCCCACCCCTGTCAGTCACTGTTTAGGTAGCTGTAGTAGCATACTGGTTTGAAATTAGCAGGGGAAAACTGCATCACATGCTACATAAGAAACTAAATTTTAATCTAATATAAGTCAAACTATTTTATCTGCAATAGTTTAGATACTAGACAAAAAATTTTCTTGGTCAAAAAAATTACTTTTTTACCTAAAAATAATTTTTTCTCTATAAATTTAGAATGTGTCGGTTTCCAGACTTGACAACTATGTTTTCTTAGAATGTCGTCAGCCGGTAGAAATGTCTTGCGTTCGTCTCTCTCACACCTATCACTGGTGATGCCTGCATCATCTACAGCAAAAAGAAAACATTTACAAGAGTTGCGAATGTGCGTTTGTACGTTGAAATCTATGTTATTCAATTAAAAGATTTCACGAAACAAAGACAAGAAAACATCTTTCTATAAGTGACCCTCAAAATGTGTGTATACAACAAACTAGAGAAATACTTGTGTCACTTTATTTGAAAAAATAAAAAATCAGTCAACTTAAATCATCTGCTGTTTAAAAACTATTAACGTTATTAAACACCCCTGAATTCGGTAATGACATGTTTTATTATGTGAGACTTATATCACATTTAAATTTAACTCAACACATTTGAATGCGCTAAAGGTCTATAACTGAACTTTAACATATTAATATTGTATAACTTAACTTTAGGCCTGCACAAATGAAATTACATCCTATTTACTTTCTAAATGCTTGTTACGGCTCTTATTGCGAACAATCCGCTCATGCGTATGTTTTGATCTTGTAAAGTCTAATAAAAAATTGTAATTGGAGTGAAAATAATAAACTTCTTTCAGGCATCATGTATGTCAAAAACAAACGGTTACACCCACTGTTTACGACGTCATGACGGCTACACCCCTTTACAACCCCCTCCGAAGGGGTAGACCTATATCCAACCTATATCCCAGATACACAGACCTCAGCTGACCTCCTGACACAGCTGACCTAGCCACCGGACCCGAGCAAATACCAGTGTGGACACCTGTGGTACTGCAACATCACATCGATCAAAGGTTGAAGGAACATTGTCTGATTGTTACATGGACAACCAAAGACCGTTTCAACACTCCTGTATGCCTGAGCATGACACGACTTGCGCTTCTTTGACTAATAATACTTTGGAGGATCTGACCCATAAACCCAAACTTGAGAGTGTTAATGCACAAGACTTGGACGATTGTGCTGCAAAGACTCAATCGCACGACATTCCAGGAACTATCCGAATCTTTCAACATCGAATAGGGGACAAAGTTTATACCATCCACGAAGTTTTGTTCTAAAAATCAAAAAACATGATGGAGATTGGCTGTCCGTTGAGTTCTGAAGATGAAGTGCACAACCCTACGGTGTACGAGTGCGCCATGAGCAAAGAGTGTCGTTTAAGAGTTACCATAGACTGTATGTTTAAAGATTATTTTAGACACCAGATGGGTGACTTGATGCATAAAGTAATTGATGCCGCGTGTGATTCCAATAACGTCTGTGCGGAGGATACCAGACGTGTAACAAATCTAAAAAATGAAATGATTGTAAGCCTATATACTGTATAACGCTTCAATGTATGAATATACCGAATAACGTTTCAATTTGTGCATATACTGTATAACGTTTCAATGGATATATCTCTCAATGTATTGTTGAAATAAATTGAAAAAATTGTTTTTAAAAAAATCTTTCTTTTGTGGTCGTGGCTGAGTTCATAACAGTATTACACATCATATTCTTTAACACTTTTGACCACGCTCGTATACTATAGTTTTGCAAACTGTCCAAAAATAAATATAAACAATATGTAAACATCGTAATCGGCTAAAATATAAAATGCCACTTACAAACATTCAAAACTGATGCGGCTTTTCCGTAGTTAACCCTCAAATGTGTTTGCTTTACAATAATATGGTGCAGGTACGTCATGTCAAACTGACAGAATTACACATTGTAAATGTTTACTATAACTTAAGGGATGATCAGGGGGGTGTTTTGTTTATGTCAACTTAAACTATTTGTATTGTTGTTGTTTTTAAATTAATATGCTTTTTTGCATAAAGAACTGCTTCTTCAGCTCTTGGATGTTAAACACCACCGGGGTGAGATCATTGGAATTGTAGGTTTGTCAAAAGAAAAACATCTGTATTTTAAAACAGTGCCTTTTCTTAAAACATTGTGTCAGACGTATTTGGTAGCATTATTCTCGTTTCATTGTGTATTAACTTCATATAGCCCCGATATTTGTAGAAATAAGAAAAGTGTATTTATAAAACAAAAAAGATTTCTTAGAACAATTTGTGTCTGGCACAACAGGTATGAAGATACGTTTGGTTTTAACTTAACTCAAGCTTTAATTTAACTCAAGTGATTCTGTGGTAATGGTTTAAGTGTAAAACAGCATGCACTTACTTTTCGTGTTTATACTTTGTGTGATTCAGCATCATAGATAGAGGGATAGTCATAGATAGTCAAGCATTCTCAAACAGAAAGACTATCACTTAAATTCTTAAGTAATCACAGAAATAACACAGGTCACCTGATTGTTTTAAAGAAATTAAAGCATAAATAGAGGTAAATCTTTATTTAAAGAAGGTAGACTTCTGCTTTTGCAACACACAAATGTATATAAATGTTCAAAATCGTTTGTGTCTTTGACTACTTCTAATCTATACTTTGAAGCATCATGGTTTTAGGTCTGTAAAACTACAGAATAAAAAATAATTAACTATATGACTAGCTGTAGGGGTAAATTAAATATCTTATTTTGTGTCTTGTTTTAGTGTAATAACAGTTTTTGTAAAGCAAAGAGTTGTATTAATGTTTTTAAAGTCCCCATAACCGGAAGTTGCAAAACAACTTTTCTCCAGTGTCGTGACGATTTCCCTGTGAAAGGGGGGTATTGAACAGAGGGGAGGGGTTTACTCTAGAGCTCCGCCTCTCCATCTCTGCTCATAGCAGGGTTTGATGGGAGTGGTTAAGCGTTTTCAACCCAAGCCGTCAAACTGACGTCATCAGAAAAGGAATGCCATTTCCAGACGTAACTTTTCAGATTTTGATAAAAGATTACCATGGCATACCGTTTTCCCTGTGTATTAACACGCACTGATTAATTGTTCACCACAAGACTAATATGGGCTAACAAAGTATAGGGTACATTTTGATGTCGACTTTAGCATTCATCAATTTCTTGTTGAGAAAACCGACAAGTATGGCCTACAGTATCACCCCAAAGCTCGCAATACCATTCAGAGTTCACGAGAGATCATTTCTCGTTTTTCTAGGCATAGCATGGTAAAAAAGGGATGCTCTCTCTCTCTCTGATGTCGTAAAAGTTTAGGCGCTCTATGTGTGTGCGTGTGTCGGAGCGCTGTGCTAGAGGACAGTTTGAAAATATAGGCTAAGAAAGATCTAGTGAATGAATTAATAACTCAATTAAATAAAATGTAAAACGTTGTTTTAAGTCTTTTTACCAAGATTGAAATCTGTAGCTATAGGCCTACCTCTGCACATGTGTATAATTCTCATGCGTTGTCGGAGTTGTAGCCTAGGTGGGCGGAGACTCAGAGACCGTCTATTTCTCACTCATGTTTTGCTTTCGGAGCGCGAGCCGCGAGGATGCTTTGCGGAAAGATATATTTTAGCTAAAAACTAAACAAAAGTTTAGTAGTGAATTGAAATGTTAAAAAGTTTTGCTTAAAAACTATTCGTTTTATGTATTTTTTAACTGTTGATATGTTAAAGCATTGTTTAAAACATAATTTACCATTTTTCTGGTAGACCTATCTTTAAAAGTTGTTCGTGAAAGACATTCTATAACTTGTTTTAAAAGATTTAACGTTGACTTTTTTGTTTTTAACTGGTTTTAAAATCTGTAGGTTATGTGAAGGAAAACATTCTAACCTGTTTTAAATTGTTCTGATAGGCCTAATAACGTTTTAAATACTAGCCTATAAACCTTTGTATTTTAAAGGTCCGTATCATTTAAAAAGTTATTAAAGTTGTATGTGAAAGTGTAGCATGTCTGTTTGCCTATCGCTTACATTTCACTTTTTAAAAAAAAAAGTTTAAAGCACATAGTTTTGAACAGATTCATATTTTTTACTTCAAAAACGCATTCTCAAACAATGATCAGATTTCACCATTGAGCGAGGTGGATTATCCTATCGACGAGTGAATAAATCAGTAAGATAGTTAATTTTTTTATTTTAATTTTTTTAGACAACTATTATTTTTATAAATGTTATTTAGTGTAGGCCTAATTATAAATAAATCTAGTGTTAGATGGACGGAGACACGGTTTCACACACTGATCTATAGGCTGCATCATGAAATTTCTACCGTCGATGAGTGATGTAGGCCTATCATACGGAACTTAAAACTAAACTTTAGTAGCATAGGCCTATTGTAATGTTAGAGAACTCGAACTTTTATTTGATGTATTCTTTTTTGTTTTATTTTTAAAACTTGTTTTAAATGAATGCACATTGGGATGTTGTTTTGAACGGTTTTAAATCTGTAGCCTATGTGAAGGATCACATTCTAACTTTCTTCAGATAACGTTGTAAAATGTACGAATACTAAACCATTGCATTTTAACTTTATACATAACCTAGCCTATATTGTTTTTAAAAGTTTTTAATTGTATGTGGAAAACAAAACTCTTCTTTAAAGAGTTGATCCGTTACCCAATACAACGCTTCACTTTTTAAAAGTTAAAAGCACGTCGTTTCGTGTGTGTGTGTGTGCCAAATCTACCCTGTTAGAGAGCATAGAGTTGTAAAATAAATATAAGTTCTCCTGTGACATAGGCAAAGCAATGCATGGTAAGTTTATTTATATTGCACATTTTATACACTGGCAATTCAAAAGTATACTTTACATAGAAAAAGGATAAATAATCACAAAATGTATTCAGCCGATCGATGCTTTTCTGTGAGTTCGTTGCAGACGGTAATCCTATGGTGCGTATCCCTTAACAGATCCAAATGCGTCGTAGGCTACCGTTTAAAAAAGCCAAGTGATTTTAGAAAAAATATATTCCAACACTGTAAATCCTCAGAAATAGGCCGCGAGCGCCCTTTCCAAAATCACTGCAAATGGGCTGGCAAATGATATGACATAATCCTCAGGTTGTTTATTGATATGATCCGCAAGAAGTATGTATCTTGTCCCCGTTGTTAAACAACACACAAAATCCGTGCCGTGGTCTCGTGCAGGTTTCGTGTTTCTTATAATCCACTCTGTCAGACGGTCCAACTTGTGAATTTTAGAGACTGA
>JAULUF010000064.1:95000-100000 GCA_031834385.1 Semotilus atromaculatus
GTAAGCTTTTAAGTTTACTGCACTAATGTACTAACCATTTAAATTGGCCAAATTTGGCAGCAGTTTTCGCTTACGGCCATACCACCTTGGGCGCGCTATTGAGCAAACAGGAAGTAGTGTGGCAGCAGAGGGTGAGGAAGGCTCACCAAACGCTCGTTTTTGTTTATTTGTTTTGAGTTTGTTTTAGAAGGTTTTTTTTTTCTAGTGTTTTTTTGTATTTTGTTTTGTTTTTTGTTTTGTTTAAGTTTATCCTCCCAACAGCTACCGCTGTTTGGGAGGGAAGCAAGTCTACAATTTTTTTGTTTTCTATATGTTAAAAATGGACGGATCACAGATGACAGACAAAGCAATGGAAGGAGAGACGCAACGGCAAAAAGAACCTGGACTGGTAAATCGACGACGAGATGGAAAAGGAATGAATAAAGATGAAAGGATTGAAGCTGTGAAAAGAGTTTATACAAAAGAAGCAACAATGATTGTGGATTTATTGAATGTTCAGGATGCGAGAGCGGAAGATATTATTAAAGTAATCACAGAAAGAATCGGTCTGGCAAAAATCCTGGCGGTAAGACCAAAACTTTCAAAAGTCTATGAAGTTACCTTAGAGAAGGAGGAGGATGCGGATGAACTAACAAATGGCTTGACGATCAAGGGGATCGACTGTGAGGTGAAAAAGCTGCATAACAGGGAGTACGTTGTTTCATTCATGCACCTGCCCGCTTACATGAACGACGAGGATATTTTAAATAAACTGGAGGGATGGGGGGTAACCCCTGTCTCTAATATCAGGAGGAGGACATATCCGGGCACTTGTATCGAGGATGGGACAAGATACATTAAAGTGCAGTTCCCCAAGGAGGTGGCGTCCCTGCCATACAGCACCAAGTTCGAGACGGCGGAAGGTCCTCAGTTTTTTCGGGTGATGCACAGCAACCAGGTGAAAACCTGTAGGCTGTGCATGAGCCCGGACCACATGATAAAGGACTGCCCAGAATATAGGTGCTACAAGTGCGAGGAAAGGGGCCACTTTGCAAGGGACTGTAGAGCGGCGAGGTGCCCGGAATGCAGGAGAGTGCTGGACAAGTGTGAGTGCGGGATGGAAAACAGTCAGAATCAAGAGGAACAGGAGAGTGGGCAGGTGCTTGAGAGAGATGACGACAAGGAAATGGAGGAACAGGTGGAGGGAACGCAAGACAGCGGAAATAAAGAGAACAGAAATGGACAAGAAGAGGACGGTAATGGACAAGGGGAAGATGACAACGAACAAAGGATGCAGATACAAACGGATGATGGAAATTGGACACAAATACAAAAAGCTGAAAGTTTGGACAGTGCGTTGGATAAAATGGAAAAGAAAAATCAAGACGGCAAAGGACAACTGGCAGACAAAGAAAGTGGGGAAAGTGACGGGGAGGACATTGAAGGGAAAGGGATCAAAAGAAGAAGATTGCCCAAGGTAAGACCGAATCTTACTAAAGCAAGGAAAAGAGTGACACATGAAAGCACGCTAACAATGGACAATAGATTTGAAGTGTTGAAGGACTGTGTGAGTGAGGACTGAGAAAATGGGTCTAATGTGGGTTTTATTATGTTTTATGGTCTTGAGTTGTGTTGCTTTTAATGCCAGGGGACTGTTGAATGAAATGAAATTTGAAAAACTTAAAGAACTGTGTAAAAATGAGGATATTATTCTATTGCAGGAAACAAATTGGAGATCGGAAGTAATGGATGGTTTTAAGAGGAGATGGGATGGAGAAATATTTTTTAATAATGGGGAAGGTAAAATGGGAAGAGGGGTTGCTATATTAATAAGAAATAACAAGGAAATAGAAGGGAAATTAATCTATGATGATAAAAAAGGGAAATGTATAGGGGTGGAAATCAAATATGGAAATGAAGAATTTAATTTAATCAATATTCATGCACCAAATGGAGAAAAAGAAAAGACAATGTTTTTTAATGTTTTAAGAGACTTGATGGAAGGATGGGGGAAAATAATAATGGCGGGTGATTTTAATACACTTTTGAGTAAGAGAGATATGGGGGATGGAATGGTTTTTAAGACGGATACGGGGAGAAAGGAATTAAAAGGGTTGATGGAAGGGAAAAATATAATAGATGTATGGAGGGAGAGGAATGAAAAGAAGAGAGAATTCTCTAGAAAACAATTAGTCGGGAATTTTTTGTGTCAAACAAGAATAGATCACTTTTTATGCACAAGAAACCTAGAATATTTTATAGAGGATGTATCTTATAAAGAAACATCTCTGAGTGATCATAAAATGGTTTTAATGAGGATGAATTTTAAAGATGAAATTAAGGGACCTGGGGTTTGGATTTTAAACACAGAGCTTTTAAAAATTGAAAGTTACAAACAAGGGATTGAGGAAATAATAGAAGAAGAAAAAGAAAATGGAATGTATCAGGAAGACAAGAGATTGTGGTGGGAGAATGTAAAATATGAAATAAAAAAATACTCAATAAAGTATAGTAGGTTGATCCAGAAAGAGAAAAGGGCGAAGGACAAGGAGATAAGAGATCAATTAAAGGAAGAATTAAATAAGGAGGTGGTAAATGTGCAAAAAGTTATAGTAATGGAGGAGAAATTGAAGAAATTTGAAGAAAGTAAATGTAATGGAGCAATGTTAAGAAGCAGAGCAAAATATACAGTAGAAGGAGAAAAATGCACCAGGTTCTTCTTTAACCTAGAAAGGAGAAAGGCAAAGTCAGAAATGATAAAAGAGTTGAAAAATAGTAACGGCGAGGGAATTAAGGAAACGAAAGGAATTTTGGAAGAAGTAAGAAGATATTATGAAGAATTATTTAAAACAAAGGATACGGATGAAAAAATGAAAAACATATTATTACAACAAATAACAAAAAGAGTGGAGGAGACAGACAAAATGGAATGCGATAAAGAAATACAGAGGGAAGAAATAATACAAGCAATAACTAATTTGAAAAGCAAGAAAAGTCCGGGAATAGATGGGATAGGTAATGAGTTTTATAAAGTTTTTAAGGATAAAATAAGTCTAATTCTGCAAGAAGTATACGAGGAGGTTTTTAAGAAAGAGGCTTTTAATCAAAGAATGAGTATGGGTTTGATGAAAATAATATATAAAAGAAAGGGGGACAGGACACTTTTAAAGAATTTTAGACCAATAACTATGTTAAATACTGACTTGAAGATTTTAGCAAAGGTTTTAGCGAACAGATTGAAAAACGTTTTACCAAGTATAATAGAGACAAATCAGGCTTATGGTGTAATTGGAAGAGATATAGCTGATATAACAAGTAGCATAAGAGATGTGATAAGCTATGTTAGTGGAGAAAACAAGAATGGATACGTTATTAGTTTGGACTTCGAAAAAGCCTTTGATAGAGTGGAGCATGGATTTTTGTTTTCGATTTTAGAGCAGTTCGGATTTGGGGAAAAGTTTAGAAAGTGGTTAAAAATTTTATACAAAGATGCAGTAACTAAGGTAAAGTGTAATGGTTTTTTAACAGAGCCTTTTATTTTAACTAGATCTATAAGGCAAGGATGCCCTTTATCAGCGCAACTATATTCTTTAGTTGCAGAGCCTTTAGGACTGCTAGTAAAAAATTGTAAAGAAATAAAAGGAATCGAGATAAATAGAGAAAAGGAGCTAAGCAAGATTTATCAGTACGCTGATGACACTACAATAATAGTAGAAAATTTGCAGAGTGTTAAAAATGTGATGGAAAAAGTGAATTGGTATTGTAAAGGGTCAGGAGCAAAGATAAATGAAGAGAAAACTGGATACATGAAATTTGGGAGGGTGCCGTGTTTAGAGGGGTGTGTGAGTTTTACAGAAGTGCAGGAAATGAGGATTTTAGGTGTGCTTTTAGGGAAAAATGAAAAGAAGGTGCAGGATACTATGTGGGGGGAAATAGTGGATGGAATGGAAAGAAGGTTGGTCTTTTGGAGAAACAGGTTTTTAAATCTAAAAGGAAAGATTTTAATTATAAATGTTTTAATGTTATCAAAAATGTGGTATGTTTCACATGTATCTTCGATGCCGCTGTGGGTGAGACAAAGAATGAAAAGATTTATTTTAGAGTTTTTATGGGATAAAAAGCCCCCAAGAATTGCTTACAACACTTTGATTGGGCCGGCAGAGGAGGGAGGGATGGGACTGGTAGATTTGGAACAAAAAATGAAGAGTATGAGGGTAAAGGTGGTTAAGAAATATTTAGACAATGAAAATAAAGAAGATTGGAAGGGAACTATGGAGTTTTATTTGAATAAATGTGGGCATTTACAAATAGGAGACAATATTTTATGGATGAAATTAAAGAATTGGATGATACAAGGAATACCGGATTTTTATAAGGAAGTTTTAAGCACTTGGGGGTCTTTTTTATCAGAGGTGGATTTTAAACCTGTTGGTAGGGAAATGATTTTAAATCAACCTTTATTTCTAAACAAGAAGATAGGGACACAAGGAAAGGAACTTTATTTTAAGAAGTGGGTGGACGTGGGTATTTTAAAAGTAAGGGATATTTTATATGAATTTAAAGAAGGTTTTTTACCAATACAAGTAGTTATAGATGCAATGGAAGAAGCAAAGGAGGAGTATAATGTGAATGTTCTAAGTAAACAATATGAGGAGGTTAAAAGCAAAATTCCAAAAGATTGGATTGAAACAATTCAAGGTGATGGGAGCGGGGAGAATAAAATCGAGGTGTTTTTAAAACTGAACGACAAAGAGGTGTGTTTTAAATCATGTAAAGTGAAAACGTTTTACCAGTATTTTAATTTGTCTGTTTTTAAAAAACCAAAAGCCAATGAACTCTGGTTAAGACACTTTGATGATATTCAAGAAAAGGATATATGGAAAAATATAAGATGTTTTTTTTTAGATACTGACCTGGAAGTTTTGGATTATTTTATAAGACATAATGTGCTTTTTACTGGAATGAGACTGTGTAAAATTGGAATGGAGCAAGATGCTGTATGCAAGGTTTGTTTTATAGAG
>JAULUF010000064.1:112500-115000 GCA_031834385.1 Semotilus atromaculatus
GAGGATGAATTTTAAAGATGAAATTAAGGGACCTGGGGTTTGGATTTTAAACACAGAGCTTTTAAAAATTGAAAGTTACAAACAAGGGATTGAGGAAATAATAGAAGAAGAAAAAGAAAATGGAATGTATCAGGAAGACAAGAGATTGTGGTGGGAGAATGTAAAATATGAAATAAAAAAATACTCAATAAAGTATAGTAGGTTGATCCAGAAAGAGAAAAGGGCGAAGGACAAGGAGATAAGAGATCAATTAAAGGAAGAATTAAATAAGGAGGTGGTAAATGTGCAAAAAGTTATAGTAATGGAGGAGAAATTGAAGAAATTTGAAGAAAGTAAATGTAATGGAGCAATGTTAAGAAGCAGAGCAAAATATACAGTAGAAGGAGAAAAATGCACCAGGTTCTTCTTTAACCTAGAAAGGAGAAAGGCAAAGTCAGAAATGATAAAAGAGTTGAAAAATAGTAACGGCGAGGGAATTAAGGAAACGAAAGGAATTTTGGAAGAAGTAAGAAGATATTATGAAGAATTATTTAAAACAAAGGATACGGATGAAAAAATGAAAAACATATTATTACAACAAATAACAAAAAGAGTGGAGGAGACAGACAAAATGGAATGCGATAAAGAAATACAGAGGGAAGAAATAATACAAGCAATAACTAATTTGAAAAGCAAGAAAAGTCCGGGAATAGATGGGATAGGTAATGAGTTTTATAAAGTTTTTAAGGATAAAATAAGTCTAATTCTGCAAGAAGTATACGAGGAGGTTTTTAAGAAAGAGGCTTTTAATCAAAGAATGAGTATGGGTTTGATGAAAATAATATATAAAAGAAAGGGGGACAGGACACTTTTAAAGAATTTTAGACCAATAACTATGTTAAATACTGACTTGAAGATTTTAGCAAAGGTTTTAGCGAACAGATTGAAAAACGTTTTACCAAGTATAATAGAGACAAATCAGGCTTATGGTGTAATTGGAAGAGATATAGCTGATATAACAAGTAGCATAAGAGATGTGATAAGCTATGTTAGTGGAGAAAACAAGAATGGATACGTTATTAGTTTGGACTTCGAAAAAGCCTTTGATAGAGTGGAGCATGGATTTTTGTTTTCGATTTTAGAGCAGTTCGGATTTGGGGAAAAGTTTAGAAAGTGGTTAAAAATTTTATACAAAGATGCAGTAACTAAGGTAAAGTGTAATGGTTTTTTAACAGAGCCTTTTATTTTAACTAGATCTATAAGGCAAGGATGCCCTTTATCAGCGCAACTATATTCTTTAGTTGCAGAGCCTTTAGGACTGGTAGTAAAAAATTGTAAAGAAATAAAAGGAATCGAGATAAATAGAGAAAAGGAGCTAAGCAAGATTTATCAGTACGCTGATGACACTACAATAATAGTAGAAAATTTGCAGAGTGTTAAAAATGTGATGGAAAAAGTGAATTGGTATTGTAAAGGGTCAGGAGCAAAGATAAATGAAGAGAAAACTGGATACATGAAATTTGGGAGGGTGCCGTGTTTAGAGGGGTGTGTGAGTTTTACAGAAGTGCAGGAAATGAGGATTTTAGGTGTGCTTTTAGGGAAAAATGAAAAGAAGGTGCAGGATACTATGTGGGGGGAAATAGTGGATGGAATGGAAAGAAGGTTGGTCTTTTGGAGAAACAGGTTTTTAAATCTAAAAGGAAAGATTTTAATTATAAATGTTTTAATGTTATCAAAAATGTGGTATGTTTCACATGTATCTTCGATGCCGCTGTGGGTGAGACAAAGAATGAAAAGATTTATTTTAGAGTTTTTATGGGATAAAAAGCCCCCAAGAATTGCTTACAACACTTTGATTGGGCCGGCAGAGGAGGGAGGGATGGGACTGGTAGATTTGGAACAAAAAATGAAGAGTATGAGGGTAAAGGTGGTTAAGAAATATTTAGACAATGAAAATAAAGAAGATTGGAAGGGAACTATGGAGTTTTATTTGAATAAATGTGGGCATTTACAAATAGGAGACAATATTTTATGGATGAAATTAAAGAATTGGATGATACAAGGAATACCGGATTTTTATAAGGAAGTTTTAAGCACTTGGGGGTCTTTTTTATCAGAGGTGGATTTTAAACCTGTTGGTAGGGAAATGATTTTAAATCAACCTTTATTTCTAAACAAGAAGATAGGGACACAAGGAAAGGAACTTTATTTTAAGAAGTGGGTGGACGTGGGTATTTTAAAAGTAAGGGATATTTTATATGAATTTAAAGAAGGTTTTTTACCAATACAAGTAGTTATAGATGCAATGGAAGAAGCAAAGGAGGAGTATAATGTGAATGTTCTAAGTAAACAATATGAGGAGGTTAAAAGCAAAATTCCAAAAGATTGGATTGAAACAATTCAAGGTGATGGGAGCGGGGAGAATAAAATCGAGGTGTTTTTAAAACTGAACGACAAAGAGGTGTGTTTTAAATCATGTAAAGTGAAAACGTTTTACCAGTATTTTAATTTGTCTGTTTTT
>JAULUF010000064.1:197500-215000 GCA_031834385.1 Semotilus atromaculatus
CTTGGATGGGAGACCGCCTGGGAATACCAGGTGCTGTAAGCTTTTTAGTAAAAAAAAAAGAAAAAAAAAAAAAGAGTCCCTGTGCTTCTTCAAAAAGCCTGATACAGTCTTTTGGCTTCTTTAAAAAAGCCTGAATTAGTCTGAAAAAATACCCGGTGCTGTATGCTTTTTTAGTTTACTGCACTAATGTACTAACCATTTAAATTGGCCAAATTTGGCAGCAGTTTTCGCTTACGGCCATACCACCTTGGGCACGCCCGATCTCGTCTGATCTCGGAAGCTAAGCAGGGTCGGGCCTGGTTAGTACTTGGATGGGAGACCGCCTGGGAATACCAGGTGCTGTAAGCTTTTAAGTTTACTGCACTAATGTACTAACCATTTAAATTGGCCAAATTTGGCAGCAGTTTTCGCTTACGGCCATACCACCTTGGGCACGCCCGATCTCGTCTGATCTCGGAAGCTAAGCAGGGTCGGGCCTGGTTAGTACTTGGATGGGAGACCGCCTGGGAATACCAGGTGCTGTAAGCTTTTAAGTTTACTGCACTAATGTACTAACCATTTAAATTGGCCAAATTTGGCAGCAGTTTTCGCTTACGGCCATACCACCTTGGGCACGCCCGATTGGTACGTTCCAGGAAGTGTTTGGTCACAGTGGGGTGGAAGAGGTTCACCCAAAAGTTTTTGTTTTGTTTTGCGGTTTTGTTTATGTTAAATAAGTGTTTTTGTTTAAGTTTTTCGTATTAGTTTTTGTATTTGTCCTCCCAACAGCTTAGCTGCTTGGGAGGGATTGATTCATTTTTTGTTTTTTTGGAGAAATGGACAGACAAACGGCTATGGATAAGGACTTGGCACGAGAAACACGTCGGAGAAAGGAAAATGGACTGGACAAAGGACAACGAGAAAAGGATTACCCTGAAAAGAGAAACAGAAGAAACTACACGAAAGACGCAACGATTGTGATTGATTTGATGGAGGTACAGGACGGGAAGGCGGAGGATATTATAAAAGCATTGACGGAGAAGGTGGATGTGACGAATATACTAGCGATAAGACCAAAAATGATGAAGGAATATGAAATTACATTTGAGAAAGAGGAAGATATTGAGAAGCTGGATGATGGACTGATGATAAAAGGAAAGATGTGTGAAATTAAAAAATTGAATAATAAGGACTTGGTTGTCTCTTTCATGCATCTGCCTGCTTATCTGGAGGATGACGTAATCCTGCAAAAGCTGGAAGGATGGGGGGTAACTCCCATTTCACAGATTAAAAGAAGATTGTACACAGGCACCAGCATAGAGGATGGAACCAGGTACATGAGAGTACGCTTCCCGAAAGAAGTGCATTCTTTGCCCTACAGCATGAAAGTGGAAATGGAAGAGGGTCCTCAGTATTTCAGGGTGATACATAGCCAGCAGATGAGAACCTGCAGGTTGTGTATGAGCCCTGAACATATGATGAAGGACTGTCCGGAATTCAAATGCTTTAAATGCGAGGAAAAGGGCCACTTCGCGAGGGACTGCAAAGCGGAGAGGTGCCTGGACTGCAAGCTTGTGTTGAGCAGGTGTGAGTGCGACGATGGAGACCAACAACAGGAGGAAGAACAGATGAGCGGGCAGATGCATGAGGCAGACAGAGAAGAGGAGCAACGAGAGGGCATGGAAGGAACGCCAAGAGAGGAGATTGTAAGCGCGGATGTTGAGGGCATAACGGAACGGAGTGGACTAACGATAGACAGTGAGGAAACGGAGGAACGAATGGAAGTAGCTGGGACTTTACAAACTGAACTGGAAAAGATAGAGGAGCAAGATCAAGTCACGGAGAAAGAAAAAAGAGACAAAGTAAGTGAAAACATGGACGTTGGTGGTACAAAGGGGATAACAAGTAAAAGAAGAAGGACAAGTAAGATAATTCCAAATTTAGATAAAGCAAGAAAAAAAGTTTCTGTTGAAAAAAGTGATGAGAAACAGGACTGTGGAGAAAATGTAAAGGAAGGAGAGGAAATGAACTGAAAGAATGGGGATTTTTAATTTTTTTATCTTTTATTTTATTGTGCTGAGTATTGTGACTTTTAATGCAAGAGGGTTAATGAACTGTGTGAAATTTGAAAAAGTGATGGAAATGTGCAAAGAAGAGGATTTAATTTTATTGCAAGAGACAAACTGGAAAGATAATGCAATGGAGGATTTTAAAAGAAAATGGGAAGGGGAATTATTTTTTAATAATAGAGAAGGGAAAGGAGGTGGAGTGGCAGTGTTAATAAGAAAAGACAGAGGTATTAAGGCAAAATTAATATATAAGGACATAAAAGGGAAATGCATGGCTGTAGAAATTAAGATAGAAGAAGAAGATTTTATTCTGATAAACGTACATGCTCCAAATGACCAAATGGAAAAGAAAATGTATTTTAATGATATATATGGAGTAATGAAAGAATGGAAGAAGGTAATAATTGGGGGAGATTTTAACACTGTTTTTAGTAAAATGGACATGGGGAATGGAATGATTTTTAAGTCGGATGTGGGTAGAAAAGAGTTAAAGTTATTAATGGGAGGAAAAAATATGATAGACGTGTGGAGGGAGAGGAATGGAAAAAAGAAGGAATTTACAAGAAGGCAGCTGGTGGGGAATTTTATGTGTCAAACCAGAATAGATTACTTTTTAAACACCAGGAATTTAGAACATTTTATTGATGGGATTTCTTATAAAGAAACCACTTTAAGTGATCACAAAATGGTATTAATGAGACTAGATTTTAAAAGAGAAAGGAAGGGACCAGGGGTATGGATTTTAAACACTGATGTCTTAAAGGAAGAGCATTTTAAAAAAGGGATAGAAAACATTTTAGATGAAGGGAAAAAAGATTTGATGTACATAGAAGATAAAAGACAATGGTGGGAAAACATGAAATATGAAATTAAGAAATACACAATAAACTACTGTAAGCTGTTACAAAAGGTGAAAAGAACAGAGGAGGAAGAAATAAGAGAAACGCTAAGAAAAGAGTTAAACAAAAATGAAGTAAACGTGCAAAGAGTACTTGAAGTGGAGGAAAAATTAAAGAAAATAGAAGAGAAGAAATACAAGGGGGCGATGTTAAGAAGTAAAGCAAAATGTACGGTGCAAGGGGAAAAATGTAACAAATTCTTTTTTAATCTTGAGAAAAGCAAGGGGAGGGCAGAAATAATTAAGGAAATTAAGAATAAAGAAGGACAAGCGGTTTTAAACACAGAAGGGATTTTAAAGGAAATAAGCCAGTTTTATGAAGAACTTTTTAAATCAGAAGGAGGAGATGAAGAAAAAAGAATTTTTTTAATAAAACAGATTAAAAAAAAAGTCAGTGAGACAGATAAAGAGGTTTGTGAAAGAGAAATAACAACAGAAGAAATTATACAGGCCATAAATCAGTTAGGAGTAAGGAAAAGCCCAGGAATAGATGGAATTGGAAATGAGTTTTATAAGATTTTTAAGGAAAAAATGAGCGTAATTTTAAAAGAAATCTATGGAGAAATTTTTAAAAAAGAAAAAGTGCACCCAAGAATGGGACTGGGATTAATGAAAATCATTTATAAGAGAAAAGGAGACAAAACGGAATTGAAGAATTATAGGCCTATCACAATGTTAAACACAGATTTAAAAATTTTAGCCAAAGTTTTAGCAAACAGATTAAAAGAGATAATGCCAGATATAATTGAAACAAACCAGGCTTACGGAGTTAAGGGGAGGGACATAGCGGATATCACAAACAGTATAAGAGATATAGTGGGATATATAAAAGAAAAAGGAAAGAGCGCATATGTAATAAGTATGGACTTTGAGAAGGCTTTTGACAGAGTGGAACGGGGGTTTTTAATGGGAATTTTAAAACAATTTGGGTTTGGAGAGAATTTTATCAAATGGATTTCAGTTTTATACAGTGATATTTTAACAAAAGTAAAATGTAATGGTTTTTTAACGCAACCTTTTAAAGTTTTAAGATCAATCAGACAAGGATGTCCACTGTCCGCACAGTTATATTCTTTGGTGGCAGAACCTCTAGGGCTTTTAATAAATAGAGACAAAGAGATAAAAAGGATACAATTTGAAGGAAGAAAAGAATTAACTCCAATTTTTCAATATGCAGACGATACGACAGTTGTGGTGGAAAATAGGGAAAGCATAAAAGAAGTGATGAGGAAAATTAAATGTTATTGCGAAGGCTCAGGGGCAAAAATAAATGAGGAAAAAACAATATATATGAAGTTTGGAAGGACAGAGAGTTTAACAGATGTTTTTAAATTTAAGGAAGTACAAGAGATGAAGATTTTAGGGGCAATTGTAGCAAAAAATGAGAAGGAAGCTATTGATAATATGTGGGAAGAGACATTGGGAGAAATGGAAAGAAGATTGATTTTTTGGAGAAATAGATTTTTAAGTTTGAAAGGGAAAATTTTAACTGTAAACAGTTTAATGTTATCAAAGATGTGGTATAAATTGCAAGTAATGTCATTACCAAACTGGGTTTTTAAGAGAATAAAAAGGATTGTTTTAGAATATTTATGGGATAAAAAGCCTTCAAGGGTAGCGTATTATACGCTCATAGGAAAACCGGAAGAGGGAGGGATGGGACTGGTGGATGTGGAACTGAAAATGAAAAGCATGAGGGTAAAAGTGGTAAAGAAGTATTTGGATGATAATAATAGAGCTGATTGGAAGGAATTGATGGTATTTTATTTAAATAAATGTGGGAATTTTAATCTGGGGGAAAACACTTTATGGATGAAGATAAAAGCTGGGATGATGGAGGGAATTCCACAATTTTATAAAGAGGTTTTAAATGCTTGGAGGCTTTTTTTGACAGAGGTGGATTTTAATCCAGAGGGGAGGGAAATGATTTTAAATCAACCTTTGTTTTTAAATGACAAAATAAGGATAAATGAGCGTGATATCTATTTTAAGAAATGGTTGCAAGCAGGCATTGTAAAAGTGAGGGATATTTTATGGGAGTGGAAGGAGGGATTTTTACCACTACAAGTGATAAAGGATGCGATGGAGGAGGAAAAGGAGGACTATAATGTGATCAGTTTAAAAAAACAATATGAAGATGTTAAAAAAGCAATCCCAGGACAATGGTTAGAGGAGATCAACAATAATGATGGAAAAGAAAACAAAATGATGGTGTATCTAAAATGTAAAGACAAGAAGGTGGATTTTAATATGGGAACTGTGAAAATGTTTTATGAGTTTTTTAGAAACAGAGTTTTTAAAAAACCAGGGGCTAATGAGGTTTGGTTAAGGAATTTGAATGGAATTGAAGAAAAAGATATCTGGAAAAACAGAGCATGGAGTTGGTTAGATGTAGATTTGGAATGTTTGGATTATTTTATTAGACAAAATGTGATATATACTGAAATGAGATTGTGTATAATGAAAAAAGAAAGTAATGCACAATGTAAAGTATGTAAGAAGGAAGATGAAGGGATTTTACACTTATTTTTATATTGTGAAAAGCTTAATTTTTTTTTCAATGAACTGAAAGATTTTATAAAGGAATTAAGAGGAAAAGAAGTGGTTGCTGAATGGGATACATGTTTTATGTTGGGAATGAGAGAGAAAAATGTAAATAAGAAGCTTGTGAATTTGTGCTTACTACTGGCGAAGAAAGCAATATGGAAAAGAAGGAACATAGCAAAAAACAGGGATGTTGTTTTAAATCTATGGGGGCTTTTTAAACCGATGGTAGATGATTATGTGGAAATATTGTACAATTATTTTAAAATGGAGAGCAAAATGGGGGAATTTTATGGAATTTTTAACAAAGATGTCATGTGTGTTTTTAAACAAAAAAACTTTTACTTGCCAAAGGATTGAACAAGATGGAATGTATTGTTATTTTGTTTTAAATGAATAATGATGTGTATTATGTAAATCAATGATTGTAAATTGTTGGAATTTATAATAAAAAAAAAAAAAAAAAAAAAAAAAAAAGGCACGCCCGATCTCGTCTGATCTCGGAAGCTAAGCAGGGTCGGGCCTGGTTAGTACTTGGATGGGAGACCGCCTGGGAATACCAGGTGCTGTAAGCTTTTAAGTTTACTGCACTAATGTACTAACCATTTAAATTGGCCAAATTTGGCAGCAGTTTTCGCTTACGGCCATACCACCTTGGGCACGCCCGATCTCGTCTGATCTCGGAAGCTAAGCAGGGTCGGGCCTGGTTAGTACTTGGATGGGAGACCGCCTGGGAATACCAGGTGCTGTAAGCTTTTAAGTTTACTGCACTAATGTACTAACCATTTAAATTGGCCAAATTTGGCAGCAGTTTTCGCTTACGGCCATACCACCTTGGGCACGCCCGATCTTGTCTGATCTCGGAAGCTAAGCAGGGTCGGGCCTGGTTAGTACTTGGATGGGAGACCGCCTGGGAATACCAGGTGCTGTAAGCTTTTAAGTTTACTGCACTAATGTACTAACCATTTAAATTGGCCAAATTTGGTAGCAGTTTTCGCTTACGGCCATACCACCTTGGGCACGCCCGATCTCGTCTGATCTCGGAAGCTAAGCAGGGTCGGGCCTGGTTAGTACTTGGATGGGAGACCGCCTGGGAATACCAGGTGCTGTACGCTTTTAAGTTTACTGCACTAATGTACTAACCATTTAAATTGGCCAAATTTGGCAGCAGTTTTCGCTTACGGCCATACCACCTTGGGCACGCCCGATCTCGTCTGATCTCGGAAGCTAAGCAGGGTCGGGCCTGGTTAGTACTTGGATGGGAGACCGCCTGGGAATACCAGGTGCTGTAAGCTTTTTAGTAAAAAAAAAAGAAAAAAAAAAAAAGAGTCCCTGTGCTTCTTCAAAAAGCCTGATACAGTCTTTTGGCTTCTTTAAAAAAGCCTGAATTAGTCTGAAAAAATACCCGGTGCTGTATGCTTTTTTAGTTTACTGCACTAATGTACTAACCATTTAAATTGGCCAAATTTGGCAGCAGTTTTCGCTTACGGCCATACCACCTTGGGCACGCCCGATCTCGTCTGATCTCGGAAGCTAAGCAGGGTCGGGCCTGGTTAGTACTTGGATGGGAGACCGCCTGGGAATACCAGGTGCTGTAAGCTTTTAAGTTTACTGCACTAATGTACTAACCATTTAAATTGGCCAAATTTGGCAGCAGTTTTCGCTTACGGCCATACCACCTTGGGCACGCCCGATCTCGTCTGATCTCGGAAGCTAAGCAGGGTCGGGCCTGGTTAGTACTTGGATGGGAGACCGCCTGGGAATACCAGGTGCTGTAAGCTTTTAAGTTTACTGCACTAATGTACTAACCATTTAAATTGGCCAAATTTGGCAGCAGTTTTCGCTTACGGCCATACCACCTTGGGCACGCCCGATTGGTACGTTCCAGGAAGTGTTTGGTCACAGTGGGGTGGAAGAGGTTCACCCAAAAGTTTTTGTTTTGTTTTGCGGTTTTGTTTATGTTAAATAAGTGTTTTTGTTTAAGTTTTTCGTATTAGTTTTTGTATTTGTCCTCCCAACAGCTTAGCTGCTTGGGAGGGATTGATTCATTTTTTGTTTTTTTGGAGAAATGGACAGACAAACGGCTATGGATAAGGACTTGGCACGAGAAACACGTCGGAGAAAGGAAAATGGACTGGACAAAGGACAACGAGAAAAGGATTACCCTGAAAAGAGAAACAGAAGAAACTACACGAAAGACGCAACGATTGTGATTGATTTGATGGAGGTACAGGACGGGAAGGCGGAGGATATTATAAAAGCATTGACGGAGAAGGTGGATGTGACGAATATACTAGCGATAAGACCAAAAATGATGAAGGAATATGAAATTACATTTGAGAAAGAGGAAGATATTGAGAAGCTGGATGATGGACTGATGATAAAAGGAAAGATGTGTGAAATTAAAAAATTGAATAATAAGGACTTGGTTGTCTCTTTCATGCATCTGCCTGCTTATCTGGAGGATGACGTAATCCTGCAAAAGCTGGAAGGATGGGGGGTAACTCCCATTTCACAGATTAAAAGAAGATTGTACACAGGCACCAGCATAGAGGATGGAACCAGGTACATGAGAGTACGCTTCCCGAAAGAAGTGCATTCTTTGCCCTACAGCATGAAAGTGGAAATGGAAGAGGGTCCTCAGTATTTCAGGGTGATACATAGCCAGCAGATGAGAACCTGCAGGTTGTGTATGAGCCCTGAACATATGATGAAGGACTGTCCGGAATTCAAATGCTTTAAATGCGAGGAAAAGGGCCACTTCGCGAGGGACTGCAAAGCGGAGAGGTGCCTGGACTGCAAGCTTGTGTTGAGCAGGTGTGAGTGCGACGATGGAGACCAACAACAGGAGGAAGAACAGATGAGCGGGCAGATGCATGAGGCAGACAGAGAAGAGGAGCAACGAGAGGGCATGGAAGGAACGCCAAGAGAGGAGATTGTAAGCGCGGATGTTGAGGGCATAACGGAACGGAGTGGACTAACGATAGACAGTGAGGAAACGGAGGAACGAATGGAAGTAGCTGGGACTTTACAAACTGAACTGGAAAAGATAGAGGAGCAAGATCAAGTCACGGAGAAAGAAAAAAGAGACAAAGTAAGTGAAAACATGGACGTTGGTGGTACAAAGGGGATAACAAGTAAAAGAAGAAGGACAAGTAAGATAATTCCAAATTTAGATAAAGCAAGAAAAAAAGTTTCTGTTGAAAAAAGTGATGAGAAACAGGACTGTGGAGAAAATGTAAAGGAAGGAGAGGAAATGAACTGAAAGAATGGGGATTTTTAATTTTTTTATCTTTTATTTTATTGTGCTGAGTATTGTGACTTTTAATGCAAGAGGGTTAATGAACTGTGTGAAATTTGAAAAAGTGATGGAAATGTGCAAAGAAGAGGATTTAATTTTATTGCAAGAGACAAACTGGAAAGATAATGCAATGGAGGATTTTAAAAGAAAATGGGAAGGGGAATTATTTTTTAATAATAGAGAAGGGAAAGGAGGTGGAGTGGCAGTGTTAATAAGAAAAGACAGAGGTATTAAGGCAAAATTAATATATAAGGACATAAAAGGGAAATGCATGGCTGTAGAAATTAAGATAGAAGAAGAAGATTTTATTCTGATAAACGTACATGCTCCAAATGACCAAATGGAAAAGAAAATGTATTTTAATGATATATATGGAGTAATGAAAGAATGGAAGAAGGTAATAATTGGGGGAGATTTTAACACTGTTTTTAGTAAAATGGACATGGGGAATGGAATGATTTTTAAGTCGGATGTGGGTAGAAAAGAGTTAAAGTTATTAATGGGAGGAAAAAATATGATAGACGTGTGGAGGGAGAGGAATGGAAAAAAGAAGGAATTTACAAGAAGGCAGCTGGTGGGGAATTTTATGTGTCAAACCAGAATAGATTACTTTTTAAACACCAGGAATTTAGAACATTTTATTGATGGGATTTCTTATAAAGAAACCACTTTAAGTGATCACAAAATGGTATTAATGAGACTAGATTTTAAAAGAGAAAGGAAGGGACCAGGGGTATGGATTTTAAACACTGATGTCTTAAAGGAAGAGCATTTTAAAAAAGGGATAGAAAACATTTTAGATGAAGGGAAAAAAGATTTGATGTACATAGAAGATAAAAGACAATGGTGGGAAAACATGAAATATGAAATTAAGAAATACACAATAAACTACTGTAAGCTGTTACAAAAGGTGAAAAGAACAGAGGAGGAAGAAATAAGAGAAACGCTAAGAAAAGAGTTAAACAAAAATGAAGTAAACGTGCAAAGAGTACTTGAAGTGGAGGAAAAATTAAAGAAAATAGAAGAGAAGAAATACAAGGGGGCGATGTTAAGAAGTAAAGCAAAATGTACGGTGCAAGGGGAAAAATGTAACAAATTCTTTTTTAATCTTGAGAAAAGCAAGGGGAGGGCAGAAATAATTAAGGAAATTAAGAATAAAGAAGGACAAGCGGTTTTAAACACAGAAGGGATTTTAAAGGAAATAAGCCAGTTTTATGAAGAACTTTTTAAATCAGAAGGAGGAGATGAAGAAAAAAGAATTTTTTTAATAAAACAGATTAAAAAAAAAGTCAGTGAGACAGATAAAGAGGTTTGTGAAAGAGAAATAACAACAGAAGAAATTATACAGGCCATAAATCAGTTAGGAGTAAGGAAAAGCCCAGGAATAGATGGAATTGGAAATGAGTTTTATAAGATTTTTAAGGAAAAAATGAGCGTAATTTTAAAAGAAATCTATGGAGAAATTTTTAAAAAAGAAAAAGTGCACCCAAGAATGGGACTGGGATTAATGAAAATCATTTATAAGAGAAAAGGAGACAAAACGGAATTGAAGAATTATAGGCCTATCACAATGTTAAACACAGATTTAAAAATTTTAGCCAAAGTTTTAGCAAACAGATTAAAAGAGATAATGCCAGATATAATTGAAACAAACCAGGCTTACGGAGTTAAGGGGAGGGACATAGCGGATATCACAAACAGTATAAGAGATATAGTGGGATATATAAAAGAAAAAGGAAAGAGCGCATATGTAATAAGTATGGACTTTGAGAAGGCTTTTGACAGAGTGGAACGGGGGTTTTTAATGGGAATTTTAAAACAATTTGGGTTTGGAGAGAATTTTATCAAATGGATTTCAGTTTTATACAGTGATATTTTAACAAAAGTAAAATGTAATGGTTTTTTAACGCAACCTTTTAAAGTTTTAAGATCAATCAGACAAGGATGTCCACTGTCCGCACAGTTATATTCTTTGGTGGCAGAACCTCTAGGGCTTTTAATAAATAGAGACAAAGAGATAAAAAGGATACAATTTGAAGGAAGAAAAGAATTAACTCCAATTTTTCAATATGCAGACGATACGACAGTTGTGGTGGAAAATAGGGAAAGCATAAAAGAAGTGATGAGGAAAATTAAATGTTATTGCGAAGGCTCAGGGGCAAAAATAAATGAGGAAAAAACAATATATATGAAGTTTGGAAGGACAGAGAGTTTAACAGATGTTTTTAAATTTAAGGAAGTACAAGAGATGAAGATTTTAGGGGCAATTGTAGCAAAAAATGAGAAGGAAGCTATTGATAATATGTGGGAAGAGACATTGGGAGAAATGGAAAGAAGATTGATTTTTTGGAGAAATAGATTTTTAAGTTTGAAAGGGAAAATTTTAACTGTAAACAGTTTAATGTTATCAAAGATGTGGTATAAATTGCAAGTAATGTCATTACCAAACTGGGTTTTTAAGAGAATAAAAAGGATTGTTTTAGAATATTTATGGGATAAAAAGCCTTCAAGGGTAGCGTATTATACGCTCATAGGAAAACCGGAAGAGGGAGGGATGGGACTGGTGGATGTGGAACTGAAAATGAAAAGCATGAGGGTAAAAGTGGTAAAGAAGTATTTGGATGATAATAATAGAGCTGATTGGAAGGAATTGATGGTATTTTATTTAAATAAATGTGGGAATTTTAATCTGGGGGAAAACACTTTATGGATGAAGATAAAAGCTGGGATGATGGAGGGAATTCCACAATTTTATAAAGAGGTTTTAAATGCTTGGAGGCTTTTTTTGACAGAGGTGGATTTTAATCCAGAGGGGAGGGAAATGATTTTAAATCAACCTTTGTTTTTAAATGACAAAATAAGGATAAATGAGCGTGATATCTATTTTAAGAAATGGTTGCAAGCAGGCATTGTAAAAGTGAGGGATATTTTATGGGAGTGGAAGGAGGGATTTTTACCACTACAAGTGATAAAGGATGCGATGGAGGAGGAAAAGGAGGACTATAATGTGATCAGTTTAAAAAAACAATATGAAGATGTTAAAAAAGCAATCCCAGGACAATGGTTAGAGGAGATCAACAATAATGATGGAAAAGAAAACAAAATGATGGTGTATCTAAAATGTAAAGACAAGAAGGTGGATTTTAATATGGGAACTGTGAAAATGTTTTATGAGTTTTTTAGAAACAGAGTTTTTAAAAAACCAGGGGCTAATGAGGTTTGGTTAAGGAATTTGAATGGAATTGAAGAAAAAGATATCTGGAAAAACAGAGCATGGAGTTGGTTAGATGTAGATTTGGAATGTTTGGATTATTTTATTAGACAAAATGTGATATATACTGAAATGAGATTGTGTATAATGAAAAAAGAAAGTAATGCACAATGTAAAGTATGTAAGAAGGAAGATGAAGGGATTTTACACTTATTTTTATATTGTGAAAAGCTTAATTTTTTTTTCAATGAACTGAAAGATTTTATAAAGGAATTAAGAGGAAAAGAAGTGGTTGCTGAATGGGATACATGTTTTATGTTGGGAATGAGAGAGAAAAATGTAAATAAGAAGCTTGTGAATTTGTGCTTACTACTGGCGAAGAAAGCAATATGGAAAAGAAGGAACATAGCAAAAAACAGGGATGTTGTTTTAAATCTATGGGGGCTTTTTAAACCGATGGTAGATGATTATGTGGAAATATTGTACAATTATTTTAAAATGGAGAGCAAAATGGGGGAATTTTATGGAATTTTTAACAAAGATGTCATGTGTGTTTTTAAACAAAAAAACTTTTACTTGCCAAAGGATTGAACAAGATGGAATGTATTGTTATTTTGTTTTAAATGAATAATGATGTGTATTATGTAAATCAATGATTGTAAATTGTTGGAATTTATAATAAAAAAAAAAAAAAAATAAAAAAAAAAAAAAAAAAAAAAAAAAAAAAAAAAAAAAGGCACGCCCGATCTCGTCTGATCTCGGAAGCTAAGCAGGGTCGGGCCTGGTTAGTACTTGGATGGGAGACCGCCTGGGAATACCAGGTGCTGTAAGCTTTTAAGTTTACTGCACTAATGTACTAACCATTTAAATTGGCCAAATTTGGCAGCAGTTTTCGCTTACGGCCATACCACCTTGGGCACGCCCGATCTCGTCTGATCTCGGAAGCTAAGCAGGGTCGGGCCTGGTTAGTACTTGGATGGGAGACCGCCTGGGAATACCAGGTGCTGTAAGCTTTTAAGTTTACTGCACTAATGTACTAACCATTTAAATTGGCCAAATTTGGCAGCAGTTTTCGCTTACGGCCATACCACCTTGGGCACGCCCGATCTTGTCTGATCTCGGAAGCTAAGCAGGGTCGGGCCTGGTTAGTACTTGGATGGGAGACCGCCTGGGAATACCAGGTGCTGTAAGCTTTTAAGTTTACTGCACTAATGTACTAACCATTTAAATTGGCCAAATTTGGTAGCAGTTTTCGCTTACGGCCATACCACCTTGGGCACGCCCGATCTCGTCTGATCTCGGAAGCTAAGCAGGGTCGGGCCTGGTTAGTACTTGGATGGGAGACCGCCTGGGAATACCAGGTGCTGTACGCTTTTAAGTTTACTGCACTAATGTACTAACCATTTAAATTGGCCAAATTTGGCAGCAGTTTTCGCTTACGGCCATACCACCTTGGGCACGCCCGATCTCGTCTGATCTCGGAAGCTAAGCAGGGTCGGGCCTGGTTAGTACTTGGATGGGAGACCGCCTGGGAATACCAGGTGCTGTAAGCTTTTTAGTAAAAAAAAAAGAAAAAAAAAAAAAGAGTCCCTGTGCTTCTTCAAAAAGCCTGATACAGTCTTTTGGCTTCTTTAAAAAAGCCTGAATTAGTCTGAAAAAATACCCGGTGCTGTATGCTTTTTTAGTTTACTGCACTAATGTACTAACCATTTAAATTGGCCAAATTTGGCAGCAGTTTTCGCTTACGGCCATACCACCTTGGGCACGCCCGATCTCGTCTGATCTCGGAAGCTAAGCAGGGTCGGGCCTGGTTAGTACTTGGATGGGAGACCGCCTGGGAATACCAGGTGCTGTAAGCTTTTAAGTTTACTGCACTAATGTACTAACCATTTAAATTGGCCAAATTTGGCAGCAGTTTTCGCTTACGGCCATACCACCTTGGGCACGCCCGATCTCGTCTGATCTCGGAAGCTAAGCAGGGTCGGGCCTGGTTAGTACTTGGATGGGAGACCGCCTGGGAATACCAGGTGCTGTAAGCTTTTAAGTTTACTGCACTAATGTACTAACCATTTAAATTGGCCAAATTTGGCAGCAGTTTTCGCTTACGGCCATACCACCTTGGGCACGCCCGATTGGTACGTTCCAGGAAGTGTTTGGTCACAGTGGGGTGGAAGAGGTTCACCCAAAAGTTTTTGTTTTGTTTTGCGGTTTTGTTTATGTTAAATAAGTGTTTTTGTTTAAGTTTTTCGTATTAGTTTTTGTATTTGTCCTCCCAACAGCTTAGCTGCTTGGGAGGGATTGATTCATTTTTTGTTTTTTTGGAGAAATGGACAGACAAACGGCTATGGATAAGGACTTGGCACGAGAAACACGTCGGAGAAAGGAAAATGGACTGGACAAAGGACAACGAGAAAAGGATTACCCTGAAAAGAGAAACAGAAGAAACTACACGAAAGACGCAACGATTGTGATTGATTTGATGGAGGTACAGGACGGGAAGGCGGAGGATATTATAAAAGCATTGACGGAGAAGGTGGATGTGACGAATATACTAGCGATAAGACCAAAAATGATGAAGGAATATGAAATTACATTTGAGAAAGAGGAAGATATTGAGAAGCTGGATGATGGACTGATGATAAAAGGAAAGATGTGTGAAATTAAAAAATTGAATAATAAGGACTTGGTTGTCTCTTTCATGCATCTGCCTGCTTATCTGGAGGATGACGTAATCCTGCAAAAGCTGGAAGGATGGGGGGTAACTCCCATTTCACAGATTAAAAGAAGATTGTACACAGGCACCAGCATAGAGGATGGAACCAGGTACATGAGAGTACGCTTCCCGAAAGAAGTGCATTCTTTGCCCTACAGCATGAAAGTGGAAATGGAAGAGGGTCCTCAGTATTTCAGGGTGATACATAGCCAGCAGATGAGAACCTGCAGGTTGTGTATGAGCCCTGAACATATGATGAAGGACTGTCCGGAATTCAAATGCTTTAAATGCGAGGAAAAGGGCCACTTCGCGAGGGACTGCAAAGCGGAGAGGTGCCTGGACTGCAAGCTTGTGTTGAGCAGGTGTGAGTGCGACGATGGAGACCAACAACAGGAGGAAGAACAGATGAGCGGGCAGATGCATGAGGCAGACAGAGAAGAGGAGCAACGAGAGGGCATGGAAGGAACGCCAAGAGAGGAGATTGTAAGCGCGGATGTTGAGGGCATAACGGAACGGAGTGGACTAACGATAGACAGTGAGGAAACGGAGGAACGAATGGAAGTAGCTGGGACTTTACAAACTGAACTGGAAAAGATAGAGGAGCAAGATCAAGTCACGGAGAAAGAAAAAAGAGACAAAGTAAGTGAAAACATGGACGTTGGTGGTACAAAGGGGATAACAAGTAAAAGAAGAAGGACAAGTAAGATAATTCCAAATTTAGATAAAGCAAGAAAAAAAGTTTCTGTTGAAAAAAGTGATGAGAAACAGGACTGTGGAGAAAATGTAAAGGAAGGAGAGGAAATGAACTGAAAGAATGGGGATTTTTAATTTTTTTATCTTTTATTTTATTGTGCTGAGTATTGTGACTTTTAATGCAAGAGGGTTAATGAACTGTGTGAAATTTGAAAAAGTGATGGAAATGTGCAAAGAAGAGGATTTAATTTTATTGCAAGAGACAAACTGGAAAGATAATGCAATGGAGGATTTTAAAAGAAAATGGGAAGGGGAATTATTTTTTAATAATAGAGAAGGGAAAGGAGGTGGAGTGGCAGTGTTAATAAGAAAAGACAGAGGTATTAAGGCAAAATTAATATATAAGGACATAAAAGGGAAATGCATGGCTGTAGAAATTAAGATAGAAGAAGAAGATTTTATTCTGATAAACGTACATGCTCCAAATGACCAAATGGAAAAGAAAATGTATTTTAATGATATATATGGAGTAATGAAAGAATGGAAGAAGGTAATAATTGGGGGAGATTTTAACACTGTTTTTAGTAAAATGGACATGGGGAATGGAATGATTTTTAAGTCGGATGTGGGTAGAAAAGAGTTAAAGTTATTAATGGGAGGAAAAAATATGATAGACGTGTGGAGGGAGAGGAATGGAAAAAAGAAGGAATTTACAAGAAGGCAGCTGGTGGGGAATTTTATGTGTCAAACCAGAATAGATTACTTTTTAAACACCAGGAATTTAGAACATTTTATTGATGGGATTTCTTATAAAGAAACCACTTTAAGTGATCACAAAATGGTATTAATGAGACTAGATTTTAAAAGAGAAAGGAAGGGACCAGGGGTATGGATTTTAAACACTGATGTCTTAAAGGAAGAGCATTTTAAAAAAGGGATAGAAAACATTTTAGATGAAGGGAAAAAAGATTTGATGTACATAGAAGATAAAAGACAATGGTGGGAAAACATGAAATATGAAATTAAGAAATACACAATAAACTACTGTAAGCTGTTACAAAAGGTGAAAAGAACAGAGGAGGAAGAAATAAGAGAAACGCTAAGAAAAGAGTTAAACAAAAATGAAGTAAACGTGCAAAGAGTACTTGAAGTGGAGGAAAAATTAAAGAAAATAGAAGAGAAGAAATACAAGGGGGCGATGTTAAGAAGTAAAGCAAAATGTACGGTGCAAGGGGAAAAATGTAACAAATTCTTTTTTAATCTTGAGAAAAGCAAGGGGAGGGCAGAAATAATTAAGGAAATTAAGAATAAAGAAGGACAAGCGGTTTTAAACACAGAAGGGATTTTAAAGGAAATAAGCCAGTTTTATGAAGAACTTTTTAAATCAGAAGGAGGAGATGAAGAAAAAAGAATTTTTTTAATAAAACAGATTAAAAAAAAAGTCAGTGAGACAGATAAAGAGGTTTGTGAAAGAGAAATAACAACAGAAGAAATTATACAGGCCATAAATCAGTTAGGAGTAAGGAAAAGCCCAGGAATAGATGGAATTGGAAATGAGTTTTATAAGATTTTTAAGGAAAAAATGAGCGTAATTTTAAAAGAAATCTATGGAGAAATTTTTAAAAAAGAAAAAGTGCACCCAAGAATGGGACTGGGATTAATGAAAATCATTTATAAGAGAAAAGGAGACAAAACGGAATTGAAGAATTATAGGCCTATCACAATGTTAAACACAGATTTAAAAATTTTAGCCAAAGTTTTAGCAAACAGATTAAAAGAGATAATGCCAGATATAATTGAAACAAACCAGGCTTACGGAGTTAAGGGGAGGGACATAGCGGATATCACAAACAGTATAAGAGATATAGTGGGATATATAAAAGAAAAAGGAAAGAGCGCATATGTAATAAGTATGGACTTTGAGAAGGCTTTTGACAGAGTGGAACGGGGGTTTTTAATGGGAATTTTAAAACAATTTGGGTTTGGAGAGAATTTTATCAAATGGATTTCAGTTTTATACAGTGATATTTTAACAAAAGTAAAATGTAATGGTTTTTTAACGCAACCTTTTAAAGTTTTAAGATCAATCAGA
>JAULUF010000064.1:315000-317500 GCA_031834385.1 Semotilus atromaculatus
AAAATACAAATGGAAAAGGAGGAGATGGGGAGAACAGAGTGGGAAAAGGTGATGACGACCAGAAGAAGATCGCTAAAGGTAACTCCAAGTGTAGAATTTGCACAAAAAAGACATATAACAAGGAAAACATGTAAGGAAAAGGGGACCAAAAGAAAAGATTGTGATGAAAATGGTTTTGAGGTTTTGGTGGATCTGGAAGAAGACAATTAATGATGTGGACATTATGGACTTTTATGCATTTAATGCTGCTAAAAATAGCAGTATTGAATGTGAGAGGGTTAGTGAATAATGAAAAATTTGAACAGTTGAAAGTAACATGTAAGAAAGCTAATGTAATATTACTACAGGAAACTAATTGGAGAGAAGAGATAATGGAGGGTTTAAAAAAGAAATGGAGTGGAGATATTTTTTATAATAATGGTGATGGGAAAAGAGGAAGAGGGGTAGCGATTTTAATTAAAAGAGGTGTGGGAGGAAAAAATAAAGTAGTGTATGACGATAAAGAGGGGAAATGTATAGCGGTGGAAATAGAAGGAGAGGAATGTGTTACTATATTTAATATACACGCACCAGTAATTGAAAAAGAAAAAGTTTTATTTTTTAGGAAAATTAAGGAAATTGCTGTTAATTTGGGGAAGTTTGTAATAATGGGGGACTTTAATACAATTTTTAGCAAAATGGATATAACGGAAGGAATGGTTTTTAAATCTGATAGTGGGAGGAAAGAATTAAAATGTATGATGGAAGAAAATGATTTAGTGGAAGTATGGCGAGAAAGGAATGAAGGGATAAGAGAATTTTCAAGACAACAGCTGGTGAAGGATTTCATGTGTCGAAGTAGAATTGATTTTATTTTAAGTAAAAGGGATTTAGTTGAATTTATAGATGGCATATATTATAAAGAAACTTTTTTAAGTGATCATAAGTTTTTATGGGCTGAAATTGATATGAGTGGAATAAAAAGGGGGCCAGGTTTATGGATGCTAAATACTGAGATTTTGAAAACTGAAGAATTTTGTATGAAAATAGAAGAATTGATGAAAAGAGAGATGGAAGATAAATTATACATTGAAGATAAAAGGATATGGTGGGATAATATGAAATATGAAATAAGTAAATGCACAAAGGAACATAGTAGGTTGATACAAAAAGCCAAGAAAGCAGAAGAATATAGAATAAGAAGTGAATTAAAAGAAGAGCTAAATAAGGATGGAAAGGATTCACAAAGAATTATACATTTGGAAGAAAAATTAAAAGAAATAGAGGAGAGGAAGTGTAAGGGAGCGATGGTAAGAAGTAGAGCAAAGTATATAGTAGAAGGGGAGAAGTGTACAAAATTCTTTTTTAACATGGAGAAAAATAGGCAAAGATCAGGAATCATCAAAGAGTTAAGAAGTAAAGATGGGGGAAAAGTGAAAGAAGCACAAGATATTTTGAAGGAAATAAAAGATTTTTATGAAGAATTATTTAGAAGTGAGCGATTGAATCAAGAACAAAAAACATTTTTTGAAGAAAGAATTAAAGCGAGAGTAGATGATGATGACAAGAAATTAGCTGAGAAAGATATTGGAAAAGAGGAAATAGAAGAGGCAATTATGCAGTTGAGTAATGGGAAGAGTCCAGGAAGAGATGGGATACCAAATGAATTTTATAAGGTTTTTAGCAAAGTATTGATACCAATTTTGAAAGAAGTTTATAAGGACATTTTTAAAAGAGATGAAATGAGTAATTTTATGGGGATAGGGTTGATTAAATTAATTTATAAAAAAAGAGGAGATATTAAAGATTTAAGAAATTATAGGCCAATAACAATGTTGAATAGTGATTTTAAAATTTTGGCAAAAATTTTAGCAAATAGATTACAATTGATTTTACCGAACATAATTCAGACAAACCAAGCATATGCAATAAGGGGAAGAGATATTACGGATACTATTAGTAGTATAAGAGATGTGGTTAGTTTTATGATAGCTGAAAAGAAAAGAGGTTATGTGATTAGCTTGGATCTGGAGAAGGCTTTTGATAGAGTTGAGCACCAATTTTTGTTTGGGGTCTTGAAGCAGTATGGTTTTGGGGAAAATTTTATTAAATGGATAAAGATTTTATACAAAGATGTAAGAAGTCAGATTAAATGTAATGGATTTGTGACAGAGACTTTTAAATTAACACGATCTATAAGACAAGGATGTCCACTGTCAGCATTGTTATATAGCTTAGTTGCAGAAGCATTGGGGTTAGCTTTAAAAGAGGAAAAGGGAATTAAGGGAATAGAAATGGAAGGGATGGAAGATTTACAGAAAGTTTATCAATATGCAGATGATACGACTTTAATAGTAAGAGATGTGGATGATGTAAGAAAAGCAATGGATATCATTGAAAGGTATTGTAAGGGATCCGGAGCTAAAGTAAACATACAAAAAACGTTTTTTATGAGTATAGGAGAGGTAGGAGAGAAAGTACAACGTTTTTATTCATTTAAAGAGGAAGACAATTTGAAAAT
>JAULUF010000064.1:430000-435000 GCA_031834385.1 Semotilus atromaculatus
AATACCCGGTGCTGTATGCTTTTTTAGTTTACTGCACTAATGTACTAACCATTTAAATTGGCCAAATTTGGCAGCAGTTTTCGCTTACGGCCATACCACCTTGGGCACGCCCGATCTCGTCTGATCTCGGAAGCTAAGCAGGGTTGGGCCTGGTTAGTACTTGGATGGGAGACCGCCTGGGAATACCAGGTGCTGTAAGCTTTTAAGTTTACTGCACTAATGTACTAACCATTTAAATTGGCCAAATTTGGCAGCAGTTTTCGCTTACGGCCATACCACCTTGGGCACGCATAGTGGTACAGTCCAGAGTGTGAGGCGGCAAAGAAAAAGCTAAGCAGTGTTTGTTTAAAAATTCTTATTCTCTGGTTATTTTATTTATTTTATTTTTAGTTTTGTAGTTTGAAAATTGTTTTGGAAAGTCAGGTTTTATCCTGATAACTGCCCCCAACAGCTTAAGCTGTTTGGGGGACCTTTTTGTTTTTGATTGTCCCATGCTGGAGAAGAACCTCATGGCTGCAAACAAAGAAAAAGAGCAAACAATGATGAGCAAAATTACCAGCAAAAAGATAGAAGAGAGAGAGGAAATGAAAGGAGAAGACAAAGAGATCCAAAAACAGCAAGAGGCAAGTAAAGCTACAACAGATGCGCGGAAAGAAAGAGATGAAAACAACAGAGAAATGCACGGAGATTTGAGAGAGAAATACAGCAAGGAGCTAACTGTGGAGGTGGAGGTTGAAGGAACGGAGAAAATCTCTATGATGGATTTATTGAAAGGAGTAAAGAAGGAGTGTGGAGAGGTGATCGGTTGCAGAGTGAGAGGTGAAAGAATGTATGAACTCACAATGAAAAACCAAGAAGGAAAAGAGAAGCTTATGGATGGGGTGAGGATAAAAGGAGTGATGGTGCATGCCAGAGATATTGTCAACAATGATATGGTGGTTTCCTTCATCAACTTGCCCGTGTATTTAGAGGACGAGAAGATACTCTCCAAACTGCAAGAGTGGGGGGTAAAACCACTTTCACCAATTAAGCGTCGGGTATGGCCTGGAACGGACACTGTGGATGGAACAAGGTTCCTAAAAGTTCGCTTCACGGAGCAGGTATGTTCGCTTCCGTACTCCACAAAGTTTGAGACTCTGAGGGGCACAGAATATTTCCGGGTAATTCATGATAGGCAAGTGCGTGTTTGCAGACTTTGCATCAAGCCAGGGCACATATTCAGAGAGTGCCCTGAATTTAAGTGCTTTAAGTGTGGCAAGAGTGGACACTATGCAAGGGATTGTGAAGAACGGAGAGAGCGGATGGATGGACAAGAAGAAGGTGAAACAAGAAACAATATTCAGACAGAGGAACAAGGCGAGAAGACAACTGATGATGTAGAAATGCAAGGGACGGATGGAGCTGTGCAGGATGAAGAAAGAAACAAAATGGAATGGCGAAATAGAGCTGAAAGTTCCAGTGAAGAGAATGATGGTGAAGAAGAAATGGAGCAGTTGGAAGAGAGCGAAGAAGAGGAAGAGGAGGAGGAGGAAGAGGAGGAGAAAGAAGAAAACAAAGAAGAGGGAAGAAGTGAAGAAGAGGAAAAGAAAGAGACAGTACCGGAAACCAGAGAAAGTAGTGGCGGAAAAAAGAGAGATGAAGGAAATGGAGAAGGACTGAAAGCAAAAATCAAAAGACTGAGTGCAAAGAGAAAATCTGAGATGGACAAAGAACAGTCTAAGCAGATAAAAGAGCCACGGTCGGGTACGTGATATTTGCTTAAATGTTTTGTTTCATTATATATGTTTTTTGGTTTGCTCTCATGGCCACTGTAACATCAATAAATATAAATGGGCTAAGGGATAAAAAGAAGATGAAAGAGTTACTATTTACATTTAGGAGCGATATTATTTGTATACAAGAAACAAATTGGGAAGAGGATAAAGTGAGGGAGATGAGAGAAGAGTGGAGAGAGGATATATATTATAATAACGGAGCTAGGAATGCAAGAGGCGTGGCAATATTAATTAAAAAAGATAGGGTAGAAAATATAAAAGAAGTATATAAGGATCAGAGGGGAAGGATTTTGATAGTCGAATTTAGGTATGGAGACATAGATTTTAGATTAATAAATATATATGTTCCAAATATAGAATTGGACAGGAGGGAAATTCTAGAAGAGTTAAAAGGGTTAGTTGTAGGAAATTGTATTATAGTGGGAGACTTCAATATAAAATGCAGCAGATTAGATGTTGGCAAGGGGGTAAAGTTCAGATGGGAGAAGTCGAGAGGAATGTTGATGGAGATAATTAGAGACAAGGGATTAATAGATGTGTGGAGATATGAAAATCCAGAAAAAAGAGAGTTCACTAGGAAACAATTAAGAGAAGGGGTATTGAAACAAAGTAGAATAGATTTGGTGTTAGCAAAGGAAGAAATAATTAGGTATATAGACGGAACAAGACATCAAGAAAATTGTTTAAGCGATCACGATAGTGTCAGGTTCAAAATCAAGATAGGAAATGAGGAGGTAGGAGGAGGGATGTGGATATTGAATGCAGGATATATTGAGGAGGAAGAATATAAGATACAGATGAAAGGTTTATTAAATAGAGAAAACGAGAAGATAGATGAGCATAAAATGAATGGTGAAGTAGATGATAGAATAGGAGAGAGATGGGAGACAATGAAGGACCAAATCAAATCAATTAGTATAAAATATAGTAAGAAAAGAAGAGGGAGAAAGCTAAAGGAAGAACGGGTGTTGAGAGAAAGATTGAGAGAAGAGTTAGAGAAGGCAGAAGATGAGGAAGGATACAGTATGGAAAAATATATAGAGGTTAAAATGGCTCTAGAGAAATATGAGAGGGAGAAATGTAGAGGAGCGATTTTAAGGAGCAAAGCACAATATGCATTGAAAGGTGAAAAATGTACAGGGTATTTTTTAGGTCTAGAGAAAAGAAGACAAAGTAAAACCTATATTAATGAAATAAATACAAAAGAGGGTAAAGCAACAAAAGATTATGTAGAGATTTTGGAGAGAGTGCAGGGATTTTATGAAGAGTTATTTAAAAGGGGAGGAGTAGATGAAGAAAGTATAGATGATGTGCTAGAAAACGTAGAGAATGTTCTAAGTAAGGAAGATGGAGACTGGTGTGATAAGGAGATAGAAGAGGCAGAAGTGATAGAGGCAATAGGGGGGTTAAAGAGCGGAAAAAGTCCGGGAAGTGATGGGATAGGTATAGAGTGGTATAAAGCATATAAGGAAGAGGTAGCACCAATTTTAGTGGAAGTATTTAAAGGGATAGAAAGAACAGGGATAGTGCAAAGCAGGATGGTAGAGGGAGTGATTGCCTTAGTTTATAAAAAAGGGAGTAGGTTAGATATAGGGAATTACAGACCAATCAGTTTGCTAAATGTTGATTACAAAATATTGACTAAGGTTTTAGCTAACAGAGTGAAAAGAGTGATTGGGAGTATAGTGCAACCAACACAGAGTTATAGCATACCAGGCAGAGATATAGCAGACACAATAGCGACAGTAAGAGATGTGATAGAGTATATGAAACGAGATAGAAAAGGAGGAATAGTAATAGGGATAGATTGGAATAAAGCATTTGATAGGGTAGAACATGAATACCTATTTAGAGTGTTAGAGAAGTTTGGGTTTGGGGTGAAAATGGTGGGATGGGTGAGGAAACTATATGGGAGGGCAAAGAGCTGTGTAAAGATAAATGGAGTTTTAACAGATAGGTTTGAGGTGGGGAGATCAGTGAGACAGGGATGTCCCCTATCCGCATTACTGTATGCCATTTCAGTAGAGCCGCTAGCCACATTAATCAAAAGAGATAAAAGGATAGTCGGGATTGATTTGCCGTACGGAGGAACATGTATAATAAATCAATATGCGGATGACACCACAATCACAGTGAGGGGGGTAAATAGTGTAAAAAGGGTTCTAGAGATAGTAGAGAAGTATGGGAAGGCATCAGGAGCAAAAATAAATATGGAGAAATCAGAGTTAATGTACATAGGGGAGGTTGAGAGAGTAGAGGTAGGGTTAAAAGTAGAGGAAAAATATATAAAAGTACTGGGAGTATATTTAGGGGTAGAAAGCAAAGAGGCAAGAGATGTGACTTGGACCGGAGTGATTAACAAAATAAGAACAGTATGTGCAGCATGGAAAGGGAGGAAATTAAAATTAAATGGGAAAGTAATTGTAGTAAATGGTCTGCTGTTATCGGTATGTGTGTATGTAATGAATGTAATTGAAATGCCAGGGTGGGTGATGAATGAGTTAAATAAAATTGTATGTGACTTTATATGGGAGGGAAAAGGGGTGAAAATAGCACAGAAAACATTGGTGGGAAAGAGATGGGAAGGAGGTTTAAACTTGATAGACCTAGAAATAAAAAGAACTGCAATGAGAATTAAAACGGTGATAAAGTATATGGGAGGTAGATGGGATTATGGATGGAAGGAATTCTTAAGAAAATATATTGATGATGTAGGAGGGATAGGGGAAAATGGTTGGTACATGGGCTTTAAACAATCTATGACAGGAGGAATACCAGAAATATACCGGGAGGTGTTAGAGGCATGGAGGCAGTTTTTGCCTAAGATAGAGTATGAGTGTGAAGACATACATATGATTAAAAATCTACCACTGTTTCTAAATGAAAAGTTTAAACATAAAAGTAAAACGTTATATGAACCTAAATTTATAGAAGGAGGCATAAAACAAGTAAAAGATATTATGTATGAAGTTATTCCAGGATTCCTCAGAAATAACTGCATTTATGACTCTGTGTGTGATTTGGAGGGAATGGAGAATAGAGAGAAAGTGAACAAAATATATGAAAAGATTAAATCAAGTATACCCACACAATGGACAAGTCTGATTGAAAATGAATGTACCGGTATTTCCAAAAGAGAACAATGTATGCCAGAGATGTATATAGATGATGATGAAAAGAAATATCAAATCAAAACATTGAGTGTAAAAAATGTATACAGGAGGC
>JAULUF010000064.1:440000-442500 GCA_031834385.1 Semotilus atromaculatus
TATTTGCTTAAATGTTTTGTTTCATTATATATGTTTTTTGGTTTGCTCTCATGGCCACTGTAACATCAATAAATATAAATGGGCTAAGGGATAAAAAGAAGATGAAAGAGTTACTATTTACATTTAGGAGCGATATTATTTGTATACAAGAAACAAATTGGGAAGAGGATAAAGTGAGGGAGATGAGAGAAGAGTGGAGAGAGGATATATATTATAATAACGGAGCTAGGAATGCAAGAGGCGTGGCAATATTAATTAAAAAAGATAGGGTAGAAAATATAAAAGAAGTATATAAGGATCAGAGGGGAAGGATTTTGATAGTCGAATTTAGGTATGGAGACATAGATTTTAGATTAATAAATATATATGTTCCAAATATAGAATTGGACAGGAGGGAAATTCTAGAAGAGTTAAAAGGGTTAGTTGTAGGAAATTGTATTATAGTGGGAGACTTCAATATAAAATGCAGCAGATTAGATGTTGGCAAGGGGGTAAAGTTCAGATGGGAGAAGTCGAGAGGAATGTTGATGGAGATAATTAGAGACAAGGGATTAATAGATGTGTGGAGATATGAAAATCCAGAAAAAAGAGAGTTCACTAGGAAACAATTAAGAGAAGGGGTATTGAAACAAAGTAGAATAGATTTGGTGTTAGCAAAGGAAGAAATAATTAGGTATATAGACGGAACAAGACATCAAGAAAATTGTTTAAGCGATCACGATAGTGTCAGGTTCAAAATCAAGATAGGAAATGAGGAGGTAGGAGGAGGGATGTGGATATTGAATGCAGGATATATTGAGGAGGAAGAATATAAGATACAGATGAAAGGTTTATTAAATAGAGAAAACGAGAAGATAGATGAGCATAAAATGAATGGTGAAGTAGATGATAGAATAGGAGAGAGATGGGAGACAATGAAGGACCAAATCAAATCAATTAGTATAAAATATAGTAAGAAAAGAAGAGGGAGAAAGCTAAAGGAAGAACGGGTGTTGAGAGAAAGATTGAGAGAAGAGTTAGAGAAGGCAGAAGATGAGGAAGGATACAGTATGGAAAAATATATAGAGGTTAAAATGGCTCTAGAGAAATATGAGAGGGAGAAATGTAGAGGAGCGATTTTAAGGAGCAAAGCACAATATGCATTGAAAGGTGAAAAATGTACAGGGTATTTTTTAGGTCTAGAGAAAAGAAGACAAAGTAAAACCTATATTAATGAAATAAATACAAAAGAGGGTAAAGCAACAAAAGATTATGTAGAGATTTTGGAGAGAGTGCAGGGATTTTATGAAGAGTTATTTAAAAGGGGAGGAGTAGATGAAGAAAGTATAGATGATGTGCTAGAAAACGTAGAGAATGTTCTAAGTAAGGAAGATGGAGACTGGTGTGATAAGGAGATAGAAGAGGCAGAAGTGATAGAGGCAATAGGGGGGTTAAAGAGCGGAAAAAGTCCGGGAAGTGATGGGATAGGTATAGAGTGGTATAAAGCATATAAGGAAGAGGTAGCACCAATTTTAGTGGAAGTATTTAAAGGGATAGAAAGAACAGGGATAGTGCAAAGCAGGATGGTAGAGGGAGTGATTGCCTTAGTTTATAAAAAAGGGAGTAGGTTAGATATAGGGAATTACAGACCAATCAGTTTGCTAAATGTTGATTACAAAATATTGACTAAGGTTTTAGCTAACAGAGTGAAAAGAGTGATTGGGAGTATAGTGCAACCAACACAGAGTTATAGCATACCAGGCAGAGATATAGCAGACACAATAGCGACAGTAAGAGATGTGATAGAGTATATGAAACGAGATAGAAAAGGAGGAATAGTAATAGGGATAGATTGGAATAAAGCATTTGATAGGGTAGAACATGAATACCTATTTAGAGTGTTAGAGAAGTTTGGGTTTGGGGTGAAAATGGTGGGATGGGTGAGGAAACTATATGGGAGGGCAAAGAGCTGTGTAAAGATAAATGGAGTTTTAACAGATAGGTTTGAGGTGGGGAGATCAGTGAGACAGGGATGTCCCCTATCCGCATTACTGTATGCCATTTCAGTAGAGCCGCTAGCCACATTAATCAAAAGAGATAAAAGGATAGTCGGGATTGATTTGCCGTACGGAGGAACATGTATAATAAATCAATATGCGGATGACACCACAATCACAGTGAGGGGGGTAAATAGTGTAAAAAGGGTTCTAGAGATAGTAGAGAAGTATGGGAAGGCATCAGGAGCAAAAATAAATATGGAGAAATCAGAGTTAATGTACATAGGGGAGGTTGAGAGAGTAGAGGTAGGGTTAAAAGTAGAGGAAAAATATATAAAAGTACTGGGAGTATATTTAGGGGTAGAAAGCAAAGAGGCAAGAGATGTGACTTGGACCGGAGTGATTAACAAAATAAGAACAGTATGTGCAGCATGGAAAGGGAGGAAATTAAAATTAAATGGGAAAGTAATTGTAGTAAATGGTCTGCTGTTATCGGTATGTGTGTATGTAATGAATGTAATTGA
>JAULUF010000064.1:452500-455000 GCA_031834385.1 Semotilus atromaculatus
TGAAACAAAGTAGAATAGATTTGGTGTTAGCAAAGGAAGAAATAATTAGGTATATAGACGGAACAAGACATCAAGAAAATTGTTTAAGCGATCACGATAGTGTCAGGTTCAAAATCAAGATAGGAAATGAGGAGGTAGGAGGAGGGATGTGGATATTGAATGCAGGATATATTGAGGAGGAAGAATATAAGATACAGATGAAAGGTTTATTAAATAGAGAAAACGAGAAGATAGATGAGCATAAAATGAATGGTGAAGTAGATGATAGAATAGGAGAGAGATGGGAGACAATGAAGGACCAAATCAAATCAATTAGTATAAAATATAGTAAGAAAAGAAGAGGGAGAAAGCTAAAGGAAGAACGGGTGTTGAGAGAAAGATTGAGAGAAGAGTTAGAGAAGGCAGAAGATGAGGAAGGATACAGTATGGAAAAATATATAGAGGTTAAAATGGCTCTAGAGAAATATGAGAGGGAGAAATGTAGAGGAGCGATTTTAAGGAGCAAAGCACAATATGCATTGAAAGGTGAAAAATGTACAGGGTATTTTTTAGGTCTAGAGAAAAGAAGACAAAGTAAAACCTATATTAATGAAATAAATACAAAAGAGGGTAAAGCAACAAAAGATTATGTAGAGATTTTGGAGAGAGTGCAGGGATTTTATGAAGAGTTATTTAAAAGGGGAGGAGTAGATGAAGAAAGTATAGATGATGTGCTAGAAAACGTAGAGAATGTTCTAAGTAAGGAAGATGGAGACTGGTGTGATAAGGAGATAGAAGAGGCAGAAGTGATAGAGGCAATAGGGGGGTTAAAGAGCGGAAAAAGTCCGGGAAGTGATGGGATAGGTATAGAGTGGTATAAAGCATATAAGGAAGAGGTAGCACCAATTTTAGTGGAAGTATTTAAAGGGATAGAAAGAACAGGGATAGTGCAAAGCAGGATGGTAGAGGGAGTGATTGCCTTAGTTTATAAAAAAGGGAGTAGGTTAGATATAGGGAATTACAGACCAATCAGTTTGCTAAATGTTGATTACAAAATATTGACTAAGGTTTTAGCTAACAGAGTGAAAAGAGTGATTGGGAGTATAGTGCAACCAACACAGAGTTATAGCATACCAGGCAGAGATATAGCAGACACAATAGCGACAGTAAGAGATGTGATAGAGTATATGAAACGAGATAGAAAAGGAGGAATAGTAATAGGGATAGATTGGAATAAAGCATTTGATAGGGTAGAACATGAATACCTATTTAGAGTGTTAGAGAAGTTTGGGTTTGGGGTGAAAATGGTGGGATGGGTGAGGAAACTATATGGGAGGGCAAAGAGCTGTGTAAAGATAAATGGAGTTTTAACAGATAGGTTTGAGGTGGGGAGATCAGTGAGACAGGGATGTCCCCTATCCGCATTACTGTATGCCATTTCAGTAGAGCCGCTAGCCACATTAATCAAAAGAGATAAAAGGATAGTCGGGATTGATTTGCCGTACGGAGGAACATGTATAATAAATCAATATGCGGATGACACCACAATCACAGTGAGGGGGGTAAATAGTGTAAAAAGGGTTCTAGAGATAGTAGAGAAGTATGGGAAGGCATCAGGAGCAAAAATAAATATGGAGAAATCAGAGTTAATGTACATAGGGGAGGTTGAGAGAGTAGAGGTAGGGTTAAAAGTAGAGGAAAAATATATAAAAGTACTGGGAGTATATTTAGGGGTAGAAAGCAAAGAGGCAAGAGATGTGACTTGGACCGGAGTGATTAACAAAATAAGAACAGTATGTGCAGCATGGAAAGGGAGGAAATTAAAATTAAATGGGAAAGTAATTGTAGTAAATGGTCTGCTGTTATCGGTATGTGTGTATGTAATGAATGTAATTGAAATGCCAGGGTGGGTGATGAATGAGTTAAATAAAATTGTATGTGACTTTATATGGGAGGGAAAAGGGGTGAAAATAGCACAGAAAACATTGGTGGGAAAGAGATGGGAAGGAGGTTTAAACTTGATAGACCTAGAAATAAAAAGAACTGCAATGAGAATTAAAACGGTGATAAAGTATATGGGAGGTAGATGGGATTATGGATGGAAGGAATTCTTAAGAAAATATATTGATGATGTAGGAGGGATAGGGGAAAATGGTTGGTACATGGGCTTTAAACAATCTATGACAGGAGGAATACCAGAAATATACCGGGAGGTGTTAGAGGCATGGAGGCAGTTTTTGCCTAAGATAGAGTATGAGTGTGAAGACATACATATGATTAAAAATCTACCACTGTTTCTAAATGAAAAGTTTAAACATAAAAGTAAAACGTTATATGAACCTAAATTTATAGAAGGAGGCATAAAACAAGTAAAAGATATTATGTATGAAGTTATTCCAGGATTCCTCAGAAATAACTGCATTTATGACTCTGTGTGTGATTTGGAGGGAATGGAGAATAGAGAGAAAGTGAACAAAATATATGAAAAGATTAAATCAAGTATACCCACACAATGGACAAG
>JAULUF010000064.1:462500-465000 GCA_031834385.1 Semotilus atromaculatus
AAGATAGGAAATGAGGAGGTAGGAGGAGGGATGTGGATATTGAATGCAGGATATATTGAGGAGGAAGAATATAAGATACAGATGAAAGGTTTATTAAATAGAGAAAACGAGAAGATAGATGAGCATAAAATGAATGGTGAAGTAGATGATAGAATAGGAGAGAGATGGGAGACAATGAAGGACCAAATCAAATCAATTAGTATAAAATATAGTAAGAAAAGAAGAGGGAGAAAGCTAAAGGAAGAACGGGTGTTGAGAGAAAGATTGAGAGAAGAGTTAGAGAAGGCAGAAGATGAGGAAGGATACAGTATGGAAAAATATATAGAGGTTAAAATGGCTCTAGAGAAATATGAGAGGGAGAAATGTAGAGGAGCGATTTTAAGGAGCAAAGCACAATATGCATTGAAAGGTGAAAAATGTACAGGGTATTTTTTAGGTCTAGAGAAAAGAAGACAAAGTAAAACCTATATTAATGAAATAAATACAAAAGAGGGTAAAGCAACAAAAGATTATGTAGAGATTTTGGAGAGAGTGCAGGGATTTTATGAAGAGTTATTTAAAAGGGGAGGAGTAGATGAAGAAAGTATAGATGATGTGCTAGAAAACGTAGAGAATGTTCTAAGTAAGGAAGATGGAGACTGGTGTGATAAGGAGATAGAAGAGGCAGAAGTGATAGAGGCAATAGGGGGGTTAAAGAGCGGAAAAAGTCCGGGAAGTGATGGGATAGGTATAGAGTGGTATAAAGCATATAAGGAAGAGGTAGCACCAATTTTAGTGGAAGTATTTAAAGGGATAGAAAGAACAGGGATAGTGCAAAGCAGGATGGTAGAGGGAGTGATTGCCTTAGTTTATAAAAAAGGGAGTAGGTTAGATATAGGGAATTACAGACCAATCAGTTTGCTAAATGTTGATTACAAAATATTGACTAAGGTTTTAGCTAACAGAGTGAAAAGAGTGATTGGGAGTATAGTGCAACCAACACAGAGTTATAGCATACCAGGCAGAGATATAGCAGACACAATAGCGACAGTAAGAGATGTGATAGAGTATATGAAACGAGATAGAAAAGGAGGAATAGTAATAGGGATAGATTGGAATAAAGCATTTGATAGGGTAGAACATGAATACCTATTTAGAGTGTTAGAGAAGTTTGGGTTTGGGGTGAAAATGGTGGGATGGGTGAGGAAACTATATGGGAGGGCAAAGAGCTGTGTAAAGATAAATGGAGTTTTAACAGATAGGTTTGAGGTGGGGAGATCAGTGAGACAGGGATGTCCCCTATCCGCATTACTGTATGCCATTTCAGTAGAGCCGCTAGCCACATTAATCAAAAGAGATAAAAGGATAGTCGGGATTGATTTGCCGTACGGAGGAACATGTATAATAAATCAATATGCGGATGACACCACAATCACAGTGAGGGGGGTAAATAGTGTAAAAAGGGTTCTAGAGATAGTAGAGAAGTATGGGAAGGCATCAGGAGCAAAAATAAATATGGAGAAATCAGAGTTAATGTACATAGGGGAGGTTGAGAGAGTAGAGGTAGGGTTAAAAGTAGAGGAAAAATATATAAAAGTACTGGGAGTATATTTAGGGGTAGAAAGCAAAGAGGCAAGAGATGTGACTTGGACCGGAGTGATTAACAAAATAAGAACAGTATGTGCAGCATGGAAAGGGAGGAAATTAAAATTAAATGGGAAAGTAATTGTAGTAAATGGTCTGCTGTTATCGGTATGTGTGTATGTAATGAATGTAATTGAAATGCCAGGGTGGGTGATGAATGAGTTAAATAAAATTGTATGTGACTTTATATGGGAGGGAAAAGGGGTGAAAATAGCACAGAAAACATTGGTGGGAAAGAGATGGGAAGGAGGTTTAAACTTGATAGACCTAGAAATAAAAAGAACTGCAATGAGAATTAAAACGGTGATAAAGTATATGGGAGGTAGATGGGATTATGGATGGAAGGAATTCTTAAGAAAATATATTGATGATGTAGGAGGGATAGGGGAAAATGGTTGGTACATGGGCTTTAAACAATCTATGACAGGAGGAATACCAGAAATATACCGGGAGGTGTTAGAGGCATGGAGGCAGTTTTTGCCTAAGATAGAGTATGAGTGTGAAGACATACATATGATTAAAAATCTACCACTGTTTCTAAATGAAAAGTTTAAACATAAAAGTAAAACGTTATATGAACCTAAATTTATAGAAGGAGGCATAAAACAAGTAAAAGATATTATGTATGAAGTTATTCCAGGATTCCTCAGAAATAACTGCATTTATGACTCTGTGTGTGATTTGGAGGGAATGGAGAATAGAGAGAAAGTGAACAAAATATATGAAAAGATTAAATCAAGTATACCCACACAATGGACAAGTCTGATTGAAAATGAATGTACCGGTATTTCCAAAAGAGAACAATGTATGCCAGAGATGTATATAGATGATGATGAAAAGAAATATCAAATCAAAACATTGAGTGTAAAAAATGTAT
>JAULUF010000064.1:482500-497500 GCA_031834385.1 Semotilus atromaculatus
TTTACAAGAAGGCAGCTGGTGGGGAATTTTATGTGTCAAACCAGAATAGATTACTTTTTAAACACCAGGAATTTAGAACATTTTATTGATGGGATTTCTTATAAAGAAACCACTTTAAGTGATCACAAAATGGTATTAATGAGACTAGATTTTAAAAGAGAAAGGAAGGGACCAGGGGTATGGATTTTAAACACTGATGTCTTAAAGGAAGAGCATTTTAAAAAAGGGATAGAAAACATTTTAGATGAAGGGAAAAAAGATTTGATGTACATAGAAGATAAAAGACAATGGTGGGAAAACATGAAATATGAAATTAAGAAATACACAATAAACTACTGTAAGCTGTTACAAAAGGTGAAAAGAACAGAGGAGGAAGAAATAAGAGAAACGCTAAGAAAAGAGTTAAACAAAAATGAAGTAAACGTGCAAAGAGTACTTGAAGTGGAGGAAAAATTAAAGAAAATAGAAGAGAAGAAATACAAGGGGGCGATGTTAAGAAGTAAAGCAAAATGTACGGTGCAAGGGGAAAAATGTAACAAATTCTTTTTTAATCTTGAGAAAAGCAAGGGGAGGGCAGAAATAATTAAGGAAATTAAGAATAAAGAAGGACAAGCGGTTTTAAACACAGAAGGGATTTTAAAGGAAATAAGCCAGTTTTATGAAGAACTTTTTAAATCAGAAGGAGGAGATGAAGAAAAAAGAATTTTTTTAATAAAACAGATTAAAAAAAAAGTCAGTGAGACAGATAAAGAGGTTTGTGAAAGAGAAATAACAACAGAAGAAATTATACAGGCCATAAATCAGTTAGGAGTAAGGAAAAGCCCAGGAATAGATGGAATTGGAAATGAGTTTTATAAGATTTTTAAGGAAAAAATGAGCGTAATTTTAAAAGAAATCTATGGAGAAATTTTTAAAAAAGAAAAAGTGCACCCAAGAATGGGACTGGGATTAATGAAAATCATTTATAAGAGAAAAGGAGACAAAACGGAATTGAAGAATTATAGGCCTATCACAATGTTAAACACAGATTTAAAAATTTTAGCCAAAGTTTTAGCAAACAGATTAAAAGAGATAATGCCAGATATAATTGAAACAAACCAGGCTTACGGAGTTAAGGGGAGGGACATAGCGGATATCACAAACAGTATAAGAGATATAGTGGGATATATAAAAGAAAAAGGAAAGAGCGCATATGTAATAAGTATGGACTTTGAGAAGGCTTTTGACAGAGTGGAACGGGGGTTTTTAATGGGAATTTTAAAACAATTTGGGTTTGGAGAGAATTTTATCAAATGGATTTCAGTTTTATACAGTGATATTTTAACAAAAGTAAAATGTAATGGTTTTTTAACGCAACCTTTTAAAGTTTTAAGATCAATCAGACAAGGATGTCCACTGTCCGCACAGTTATATTCTTTGGTGGCAGAACCTCTAGGGCTTTTAATAAATAGAGACAAAGAGATAAAAAGGATACAATTTGAAGGAAGAAAAGAATTAACTCCAATTTTTCAATATGCAGACGATACGACAGTTGTGGTGGAAAATAGGGAAAGCATAAAAGAAGTGATGAGGAAAATTAAATGTTATTGCGAAGGCTCAGGGGCAAAAATAAATGAGGAAAAAACAATATATATGAAGTTTGGAAGGACAGAGAGTTTAACAGATGTTTTTAAATTTAAGGAAGTACAAGAGATGAAGATTTTAGGGGCAATTGTAGCAAAAAATGAGAAGGAAGCTATTGATAATATGTGGGAAGAGACATTGGGAGAAATGGAAAGAAGATTGATTTTTTGGAGAAATAGATTTTTAAGTTTGAAAGGGAAAATTTTAACTGTAAACAGTTTAATGTTATCAAAGATGTGGTATAAATTGCAAGTAATGTCATTACCAAACTGGGTTTTTAAGAGAATAAAAAGGATTGTTTTAGAATATTTATGGGATAAAAAGCCTTCAAGGGTAGCGTATTATACGCTCATAGGAAAACCGGAAGAGGGAGGGATGGGACTGGTGGATGTGGAACTGAAAATGAAAAGCATGAGGGTAAAAGTGGTAAAGAAGTATTTGGATGATAATAATAGAGCTGATTGGAAGGAATTGATGGTATTTTATTTAAATAAATGTGGGAATTTTAATCTGGGGGAAAACACTTTATGGATGAAGATAAAAGCTGGGATGATGGAGGGAATTCCACAATTTTATAAAGAGGTTTTAAATGCTTGGAGGCTTTTTTTGACAGAGGTGGATTTTAATCCAGAGGGGAGGGAAATGATTTTAAATCAACCTTTGTTTTTAAATGACAAAATAAGGATAAATGAGCGTGATATCTATTTTAAGAAATGGTTGCAAGCAGGCATTGTAAAAGTGAGGGATATTTTATGGGAGTGGAAGGAGGGATTTTTACCACTACAAGTGATAAAGGATGCGATGGAGGAGGAAAAGGAGGACTATAATGTGATCAGTTTAAAAAAACAATATGAAGATGTTAAAAAAGCAATCCCAGGACAATGGTTAGAGGAGATCAACAATAATGATGGAAAAGAAAACAAAATGATGGTGTATCTAAAATGTAAAGACAAGAAGGTGGATTTTAATATGGGAACTGTGAAAATGTTTTATGAGTTTTTTAGAAACAGAGTTTTTAAAAAACCAGGGGCTAATGAGGTTTGGTTAAGGAATTTGAATGGAATTGAAGAAAAAGATATCTGGAAAAACAGAGCATGGAGTTGGTTAGATGTAGATTTGGAATGTTTGGATTATTTTATTAGACAAAATGTGATATATACTGAAATGAGATTGTGTATAATGAAAAAAGAAAGTAATGCACAATGTAAAGTATGTAAGAAGGAAGATGAAGGGATTTTACACTTATTTTTATATTGTGAAAAGCTTAATTTTTTTTTCAATGAACTGAAAGATTTTATAAAGGAATTAAGAGGAAAAGAAGTGGTTGCTGAATGGGATACATGTTTTATGTTGGGAATGAGAGAGAAAAATGTAAATAAGAAGCTTGTGAATTTGTGCTTACTACTGGCGAAGAAAGCAATATGGAAAAGAAGGAACATAGCAAAAAACAGAGATGTTGTTTTAAATCTATGGGGGCTTTTTAAACCGATGGTAGATGATTATGTGGAAATATTGTACAATTATTTTAAAATGGAGAGCAAAATGGGGGAATTTTATGGAATTTTTAACAAAGATGTCATGTGTGTTTTTAAACAAAAAAACTTTTACTTGCCAAAGGATTGAACAAGATGGAATGTATTGTTATTTTGTTTTAAATGAATAGTGATGTGTATTATGTAAATCAATGATTGTAAATTGTTGGAATTTATAATAAAAAAAAAAAAAAAAAAAAAAAAAGGCACGCCCGATCTCGTCTGATCTCGGAAGCTAAGCAGGGTCGGGCCTGGTTAGTACTTGGATGGGAGACCGCCTGGGAATACCAGGTGCTGTAAGCTTTTAAGTTTACTGCACTAATGTACTAACCATTTAAATTGGCCAAATTTGGCAGCAGTTTTCGCTTATGGCCATACCACCTTGGGCACGCCCGATCTCGTCTGATCTCGGAAGCTAAGCAGGGTCGGGCCTGGTTAGTACTTGGATGGGAGACCGCCTGGGAATACCAGGTGCTGTAAGCTTTTAAGTTTACTGCACTAATGTACTAACCATTTAAATTGGCCAAATTTGGCAGCAGTTTTCGCTTACGGCCATACCACCTTGGGCACGCCCGATCTCGTCTGATCTCGGAAGCTAAGCAGGGTCGGGCCTGGTTAGTACTTGGATGGGAGACCGCCTGGGAATACCAGGTGCTGTAAGCTTTTAAGTTTACTGCACTAATGTACTAACCATTTAAATTGGCCAAATTTGGCAGCAGTTTTCGCTTACGGCCATACCACCTTGGGCACGCCCGATCTCGTCTGATCTCGGAAGCTAAGCAGGGTCGGGCCTGGTTAGTACTTGGATGGGAGACCGCCTGGGAATACCAGGTGCTGTAAGCTTTTTAGTAAAAAAAAAAAAAATAAAAAAAAAAAGAGTCCCTGTGCTTCTTCAAAAAGCCTGATACAGTCTATTGGCTTCTTTAAAAAAGCCTGAATTAGTCTGAAAAAATACCCGGTGCTGTATGCTTTTTTAGTTTACTGCACTAATGTACTAACCATTTAAATTGGCCAAATTTGGCAGCAGTTTTCGCTTACGGCCATACCACCTTGGGCACGCCCGATCTCGTCTGATCTCGGAAGCTAAGCAGGGTTGGGCCTGGTTAGTACTTGGATGGGAGACCGCCTGGGAATACCAGGTGCTGTAAGCTTTTAAGTTTACTGCACTAATGTACTAACCATTTAAATTGGCCAAATTTGGCAGCAGTTTTCGCTTACGGCCATACCACCTTGGGCACGCCCGATCTCGTCTGATCTCGGAAGCTAAGCAGGGTCGGGTCTGGTTAGTACTTGGATGGGAGACCGCCTGGGAATACCAGGTGCTGTAAGCTTTTAAGTTTACTGCACTAATGTACTAACCATTTAAATTGGCCTAATTTGGCTGCAGTTTTCGCTTACGGCCATACCACCTTGGGCACGCCCGATCTCGTCTGATCTCGGAAGCTAAGCAGGGTCGGGCCTGGTTAGTACTTGGATGGGAGACCGCCTGGGAATACCAGGTGCTGTAAGCTTTTAAGTTTACTGCACTAATGTACTAACCATTTAAATTGGCCAAATTTGGCAGCAGTTTTCGCTTACGGCCATACCACCTTGGGCACGCCCGATCTCGTCTGATCTCGGAAGCTAAGCAGGGTCGGGCCTGGTTAGTACTTGGATGGGAGACCGCCTGGGAATACCAGGTGCTGTAAGCTTTTAAGTTTACTGCACTAATGTACTAACCATTTAAATTGGCCAAATTTGGCAGCAGTTTTCGCTTACGGCCATACCACCTTGGGCACGCCCGATCTCGTCTGATCTCGGAAGCTAAGCAGGGTCGGGCCTGGTTAGTACTTGGATGGGAGACCGCCTGGGAATACCAGGTGCTGTAAGCTTTTAAGTTTACTGCACTAATGTACTAACCATTTAAATTGGCCAAATTTGGCAGCAGTTTTCGCTTACGGCCATACCACCTTGGGCACGCCCGATCTCGTCTGATCTCGGAAGCTAAGCAGGGTCGGGCCTGGTTAGTACTTGGATGGGAGACCGCCTGGGAATACCAGGTGCTGTAAGCTTTTTAGTAAAAAAAAAAAAAAAGAGTCCCTGTGCTTCTTCAAAAAGCCTGATACAGTCTATTGGCTTCTTTAAAAAAGCCTGAATTAGTCTGAAAAAATACCCGGTGCTGTATGCTTTTTTAGTTTACTGCACTAATGTACTAACCATTTAAATTGGCCAAATTTGGCAGCAGTTTTCGCTTACGGCCATACCACCTTGGGCACGCCCGATCTCGTCTGATCTCGGAAGCTAAGCAGGGTTGGGCCTGGTTAGTACTTGGATGGGAGACCGCCTGGGAATACCAGGTGCTGTAAGCTTTTAAGTTTACTGCACTAATGTACTAACCATTTAAATTGGCCAAATTTGGCAGCAGTTTTCGCTTACGGCCATACCACCTTGGGCACGCCCGATCTCGTCTGATCTCGGAAGCTAAGCAGGGTCGGGTCTGGTTAGTACTTGGATGGGAGACCGCCTGGGAATACCAGGTGCTGTAAGCTTTTAAGTTTACTGCACTAATGTACTAACCATTTAAATTGGCCTAATTTGGCAGCAGTTTTCGCTTACGGCCATACCACCTTGGGCACGCCCGATCTCGTCTGATCTCGGAAGCTAAGCAGGGTCGGGCCTGGTTAGTACTTGGATGGGAGACCGCCTGGGAATACCAGGTGCTGTAAGCTTTTAAGTTTACTGCACTAATGTACTAACCATTTAAATTGGCCAAATTTGGCAGCAGTTTTCGCTTACGGCCATACCACCTTGGGCACGCCCGATCTCGTCTGATCTCGGAAGCTAAGCAGGGTCGGGCCTGGTTAGTACTTGGATGGGAGACCGCCTGGGAATACCAGGTGCTGTAAGCTTTTAAGTTTACTGCACTAATGTACTAACCATTTAAATTGGCCAAATTTGGCAGCAGTTTTCGCTTACGGCCATACCACCTTGGGCACGCCCGATCTCGTCTGATCTCGGAAGCTAAGCAGGGTCGGGCCTGGTTAGTACTTGGATGGGAGACCGCCTGGGAATACCAGGTGCTGTAAGCTTTTAAGTTTACTGCACTAATGTACTAACCATTTAAATTGGCCAAATTTGGCAGCAGTTTTCGCTTACGGCCATACCACCTTGGGCACGCCCGATCTCGTCTGATCTCGGAAGCTAAGCAGGGTCGGGCCTGGTTAGTACTTGGATGGGAGACCGCCTGGGAATACCAGGTGCTGTAAGCTTTTTAGTAAAAAAAAAAAAAAAGAGTCCCTGTGCTTCTTCAAAAAGCCTGATACAGTCTATTGGCTTCTTTAAAAAAGCCTGAATTAGTCTGAAAAAATACCCGGTGCTGTATGCTTTTTTAGTTTACTGCACTAATGTACTAACCATTTAAATTGGCCAAATTTGGCAGCAGTTTTCGCTTACGGCCATACCACCTTGGGCACGCCCGATCTCGTCTGATCTCGGAAGCTAAGCAGGGTCGGGCCTGGTTAGTACTTGGATGGGAGACCGCCTGGGAATACCAGGTGCTGTAAGCTTTTAAGTTTACTGCACTAATGTACTAACCATTTAAATTGGCCAAATTTGGCAGCAGTTTTCGCTTATGGCCATACCACCTTGGGCACGCCCGATCTCGTCTGATCTCGGAAGCTAAGCAGGGTCGGGCCTGGTTAGTACTTGGATGGGAGACCGCCTGGGAATACCAGGTGCTGTAAGCTTTTAAGTTTACTGCACTAATGTACTAACCATTTAAATTGGCCAAATTTGGCAGCAGTTTTCGCTTACGGCCATACCACCTTGGGCACGCCCGATCTCGTCTGATCTCGGAAGCTAAGCAGGGTCGGGCCTGGTTAGTACTTGGATGGGAGACCGCCTGGGAATACCAGGTGCTGTAAGCTTTTAAGTTTACTGCACTAATGTACTAACCATTTAAATTGGCCAAATTTGGCAGCAGTTTTCGCTTACGGCCATACCACCTTGGGCACGCCCGATCTCGTCTGATCTCGGAAGCTAAGCAGGGTCGGGCCTGGTTAGTACTTGGATGGGAGACCGCCTGGGAATACCAGGTGCTGTAAGCTTTTTAGTAAAAAAAAAAAAAATAAAAAAAAAAAGAGTCCCTGTGCTTCTTCAAAAAGCCTGATACAGTCTATTGGCTTCTTTAAAAAAGCCTGAATTAGTCTGAAAAAATACCCGGTGCTGTATGCTTTTTTAGTTTACTGCACTAATGTACTAACCATTTAAATTGGCCAAATTTGGCAGCAGTTTTCGCTTACGGCCATACCACCTTGGGCACGCCCGATCTCGTCTGATCTCGGAAGCTAAGCAGGGTTGGGCCTGGTTAGTACTTGGATGGGAGACCGCCTGGGAATACCAGGTGCTGTAAGCTTTTAAGTTTACTGCACTAATGTACTAACCATTTAAATTGGCCAAATTTGGCAGCAGTTTTCGCTTACGGCCATACCACCTTGGGCACGCCCGATCTCGTCTGATCTCGGAAGCTAAGCAGGGTCGGGTCTGGTTAGTACTTGGATGGGAGACCGCCTGGGAATACCAGGTGCTGTAAGCTTTTAAGTTTACTGCACTAATGTACTAACCATTTAAATTGGCCTAATTTGGCAGCAGTTTTCGCTTACGGCCATACCACCTTGGGCACGCCCGATCTCGTCTGATCTCGGAAGCTAAGCAGGGTCGGGCCTGGTTAGTACTTGGATGGGAGACCGCCTGGGAATACCAGGTGCTGTAAGCTTTTAAGTTTACTGCACTAATGTACTAACCATTTAAATTGGCCAAATTTGGCAGCAGTTTTCGCTTACGGCCATACCACCTTGGGCACGCCCGATCTCGTCTGATCTCGGAAGCTAAGCAGGGTCGGGCCTGGTTAGTACTTGGATGGGAGACCGCCTGGGAATACCAGGTGCTGTAAGCTTTTAAGTTTACTGCACTAATGTACTAACCATTTAAATTGGCCAAATTTGGCAGCAGTTTTCGCTTACGGCCATACCACCTTGGGCACGCCCGATCTCGTCTGATCTCGGAAGCTAAGCAGGGTCGGGCCTGGTTAGTACTTGGATGGGAGACCGCCTGGGAATACCAGGTGCTGTAAGCTTTTTAGTAAAAAAAAAAAAAAAGAGTCCCTGTGCTTCTTCAAAAAGCCTGATACAGTCTATTGGCTTCTTTAAAAAAGCCTGAATTAGTCTGAAAAAATACCCGGTGCTGTATGCTTTTTTAGTTTACTGCACTAATGTACTAACCATTTAAATTGGCCAAATTTGGCAGCAGTTTTCGCTTACGGCCATACCACCTTGGGCACGCCCGATCTCGTCTGATCTCGGAAGCTAAGCAGGGTTGGGCCTGGTTAGTACTTGGATGGGAGACCGCCTGGGAATACCAGGTGCTGTAAGCTTTTAAGTTTACTGCACTAATGTACTAACCATTTAAATTGGCCTAATTTGGCAGCAGTTTTCGCTTACGGCCATACCACCTTGGGCACGCCCGATCTCGTCTGATCTCGGAAGCTAAGCAGGGTCGGGCCTGGTTAGTACTTGGATGGGAGACCGCCTGGGAATACCAGGTGCTGTAAGCTTTTAAGTTTACTGCACTAATGTACTAACCATTTAAATTGGCCAAATTTGGCAGCAGTTTTCGCTTACGGCCATACCACCTTGGGCACGCCCGATCTCGTCTGATCTCGGAAGCTAAGCAGGGTCGGGCCTGGTTAGTACTTGGATGGGAGACCGCCTGGGAATACCAGGTGCTGTAAGCTTTTAAGTTTACTGCACTAATGTACTAACCATTTAAATTGGCCAAATTTGGCAGCAGTTTTCGCTTACGGCCATACCACCTTGGGCACGCCCGATCTCGTCTGATCTCGGAAGCTAAGCAGGGTCGGGCCTGGTTAGTACTTGGATGGGAGACCGCCTGGGAATACCAGGTGCTGTAAGCTTTTTAGTAAAAAAAAAAAAAAAGAGTCCCTGTGCTTCTTCAAAAAGCCTGATACAGTCTATTGGCTTCTTTAAAAAAGCCTGAATTAGTCTGAAAAAATACCCGGTGCTGTATGCTTTTTTAGTTTACTGCACTAATGTACTAACCATTTAAATTGGCCAAATTTGGCAGCAGTTTTCGCTTACGGCCATACCACCTTGGGCACGCCCGATCTCGTCTGATCTCGGAAGCTAAGCAGGGTCGGGCCTGGTTAGTACTTGGATGGGAGACCGCCTGGGAATACCAGGTGCTGTAAGCTTTTAAGTTTACTGCACTAATGTACTAACCATTTAAATTGGCCAAATTTGGCAGCAGTTTTCGCTTACGGCCATACCACCTTGGGCGCGCTATTGAGCAAACAGGAAGTAGTGTGGCAGCAGAGGGTGAGGAAGGCTCACCAAACGCTCGTTTTTGTTTATTTGTTTTGAGTTTGTTTTAGAAGGTTTTTTTTTTTCTAGTTTTTTTTTTGTATTTTGTTTTGTTTTTTGTTTTGTTTAAGTTTATCCTCCCAACAGCTACCGCTGTTTGGGAGGGAAGCAAGTCTACTTTTTTTTTGTTTTCTATATGTTAAAAATGGACGGATCACAGATGACAGACAAAGCAATGGAAGGAGAGACGCAACGGCAAAAAGAACCTGGACTGGCAAATCGACGACGAGATGGAAAAGGAATGAATAAAGATGAAAGGATTGAAGCTGTGAAAAGAGTTTATACAAAAGAAGCAACAGTGATTGTGGATTTATTGAATGTTCAGGATGCGAGAGCGGAAGATATTATTAAAGTAATCACAGAAAGAATCGGTCTGGCAAAAATCCTGGCGGTAAGACCAAAACTTTCAAAAGTCTATGAAGTTACCTTAGAGAAGGAGGAGGATGCGGATGAACTAACAAATGGCTTGACGATCAAGGGGATCGACTGTGAGGTGAAAAAGCTGCATAACAGGGAGTACGTTGTTTCATTCATGCACCTGCCCGCTTACATGAACGACGAGGATATTTTAAATAAGCTGGAGGGATGGGGGGTAACCCCTGTCTCTAATATCAGGAGGAGGACATATCCGGGCACTTGTATCGAGGATGGGACAAGATACATTAAAGTGCAGTTCCCCAAGGAGGTGGCGTCCCTGCCATACAGCACCAAGTTCGAGACGGCGGAAGGTCCTCAGTTTTTTCGGGTGATGCACAGCAACCAGGTGAAAACCTGTAGGCTGTGCATGAGCCCGGACCACATGATAAAGGACTGCCCAGAATATAGGTGCTACAAGTGCGAGGAAAGGGGCCACTTTGCAAGGGACTGCAGAGCGGCGAGGTGCCCGGAATGCAGGAGAGTGCTGGACAAGTGTGAGTGCGGGATGGAAAACAGTCAGAATCAAGAGGAACAGGAGAGTGGGCAGGTGCTTGAGAGAGATGACGACAAGGAAATGGAGGAACAGGTGGAGGGAACGCAAGACAGCGGAAATAAAGAGAACAGAAATGGACAAGAAGAGGACGGTAATGGACAAGGGGAAGATGACAACGAACAAAGGATGCAGATACAAACGGATGATGGAAATTGGACACAAATACAAAAAGCTGAAAGTTTGGACAGTGCGTTGGATAAAATGGAAAAGAAAAATCAAGACGGCAAAGGACAACTGGCAGACAAAGAAAGTGGGGAAAGTGACGGGGAGGACATTGAAGGGAAAGGGATCAAAAGAAGAAGATTGCCCAAGGTAAGACCGAATCTTACTAAAGCAAGGAAAAGAGTGACACATGAAAGCACGCTAACAATGGACAATAGATTTGAAGTGTTGAAGGACTGTGTGAGTGAGGACTGAGAAAATGGGTCTAATGGGGGTTTTATTATGTTTTATGGTCTTGAGTTGTGTTGCTTTTAATGCCAGGGGACTGTTGAATGAAATGAAATTTGAAAAACTTAAAGAACTGTGTAAAAATGAGGATATTATTCTATTGCAGGAAACAAATTGGAGATCGGAAGTAATGGATGGTTTTAAGAGGAGATGGGATGGAGAAATATTTTTTAATAATGGGGAAGGTAAAATGGGAAGAGGGGTTGCTATATTAATAAGAAATAACAAGGAAATAGAAGGGAAATTAATCTATGATGATAAAAAAAGGAAATGTATAGGGGTGGAAATCAAATATGGAAATGAAGAATTTAATTTAATCAATATTCATGCACCAAATGGAGAAAAAGAAAAGACAATGTTTTTTAATGTTTTAAGAGACTTGATGGAAGGGTGGGGGAAAATAATAATGGCGGGTGATTTTAATACACTTTTGAGTAAGAGAGATATGGGGGATGGAATGGTTTTTAAGACGGATACGGGGAGAAAGGAATTAAAAGGGTTGATGGAAGGGAAAAATATAATAGATGTATGGAGGGAGAGGAATGAAAAGAAGAGAGAATTCTCTAGAAAACAATTAGTCGGGAATTTTTTGTGTCAAACAAGAATAGATCACTTTTTATGCACAAGAAACCTAGAATATTTTATAGAGGATGTATCTTATAAAGAAACATCTCTGAGTGATCATAAAATGGTTTTAATGAGGATGAATTTTAAAGATGAAATTAAGGGACCTGGGGTTTGGATTTTAAACACAGAGCTTTTAAAAATTGAAAGTTACAAACAAGGGATTGAGGAAATAATAGAAGAAGAAAAAGAAAATGGAATGTATCAGGAAGACAAGAGATTGTGGTGGGAGAATGTAAAATATGAAATAAAAAAATACTCAATAAAGTATAGTAGGTTGATCCAGAAAGAGAAAAGGGCGAAGGACAAGGAGATAAGAGATCAATTAAAGGAAGAATTAAATAAGGAGGTGGTAAATGTGCAAAAAGTTATAGTAATGGAGGAGAAATTGAAGAAATTTGAAGAAAGTAAATGTAATGGAGCAATGTTAAGAAGCAGAGCAAAATATACAGTAGAAGGAGAAAAATGCACCAGGTTCTTCTTTAACCTAGAAAGGAGAAAGGCAAAGTCAGAAATGATAAAAGAGTTGAAAAATAGTAACGGCGAGGGAATTAAGGAAATGAAAGGAATTTTGGAAGAAGTAAGAAGATATTATGAAGAATTATTTAAAACAAAGGATACGGATGAAAAAATGAAAAACATATTATTACAACAAATAACAAAAAGAGTGGAGGAGACAGACAAAATGGAATGCGATAAAGAAATACAGAGGGAAGAAATAATACAAGCAATAACTAATTTGAAAAGCAAGAAAAGTCCGGGAATAGATGGGATAGGTAATGAGTTTTATAAAGTTTTTAAGGATAAAATAAGTCTAATTCTGCAAGAAGTATACGAGGAGGTTTTTAAGAAAGAGGCTTTTAATCAAAGAATGAGTATGGGTTTGATGAAAATAATATATAAAAGAAAGGGGGACAGGACACTTTTAAAGAATTTTAGACCAATAACTATGTTAAATACTGACTTGAAGATTTTAGCAAAGGTTTTAGCGAACAGATTGAAAAACGTTTTACCAAGTATAATAGAGACAAATCAGGCTTATGGTGTAATTGGAAGAGATATAGCTGATATAACAAGTAGCATAAGAGATGTGATAAGCTATGTTAGTGGAGAAAACAAGAATGGATACGTTATTAGTTTGGACTTCGAAAAAGCCTTTGATAGAGTGGAGCATGGATTTTTGTTTTCGATTTTAGAGCAGTTCGGATTTGGGGAAAAGTTTAGAAAGTGGTTAAAAATTTTATACAAAGATGCAGTAACTAAGGTAAAGTGTAATGGTTTTTTAACAGAGCCTTTTATTTTAACTAGATCTATAAGGCAAGGATGCCCTTTATCAGCGCAACTATATTCTTTAGTTGCAGAGCCTTTAGGACTGCTAGTAAAAAATTGTAAAGAAATAAAAGGAATCGAGATAAATAGAGAAAAGGAGCTAAGCAAGATTTATCAGTACGCTGATGACACTACAATAATAGTAGAAAATTTGCAGAGTGTTAAAAATGTGATGGAAAAAGTGAATTGGTATTGTAAAGGGTCAGGAGCAAAGATAAATGAAGAGAAAACTGGATACATGAAATTTGGGAGGGTGCCGTGTTTAGAGGGGTGTGTGAGTTTTACAGAAGTGCAGGAAATGAGGATTTTAGGTGTGCTTTTAGGGAAAAATGAAAAGAAGGTGCAGGATACTATGTGGGGGGAAATAGTGGATGGAATGGAAAGAAGGTTGGTCTTTTGGAGAAACAGGTTTTTAAATCTAAAAGGAAAGATTTTAATTATAAATGTTTTAATGTTATCAAAAATGTGGTATGTTTCACATGTATCTTCGATGCCGCTGTGGGTGAGACAAAGAATGAAAAGATTTATTTTAGAGTTTTTATGGGATAAAAAGCCCCCAAGAATTGCTTACAACACTTTGATTGGGCCGGCAGAGGAGGGAGGGATGGGACTGGTAGATTTGGAACAAAAAATGAAGAGTATGAGGGTAAAGGTGGTTAAGAAATATTTAGACAATGAAAATAAAGAAGATTGGAAGGGAACTATGGAGTTTTATTTGAATAAATGTGGGCATTTACAAATAGGAGACAATATTTTATGGATGAAATTAAAGAATTGGATGATACAAGGAATACCGGATTTTTATAAGGAAGTTTTAAGCACTTGGGGGTCTTTTTTATCAGAGGTGGATTTTAAACCTGTTGGTAGGGAAATGATTTTAAATCAACCTTTATTTCTAAACAAGAAGATAGGGACACAAGGAAAGGAACTTTATTTTAAGAAGTGGGTGGACGTGGGTATTTTAAAAGTAAGGGATATTTTATATGAATTTAAAGAAGGTTTTTTACCAATACAAGTAGTTATAGATGCAATGGAAGAAGCAAAGGAGGAGTATAATGTGAATGTTCTAAGTAAACAATATGAGGAGGTTAAAAGCAAAATTCCAAAAGATTGGATTGAAACAATTCAAGGTGATGGGAGCGGGGAGAATAAAATCGAGGTGTTTTTAAAACTGAACGACAAAGAGGTGTGTTTTAAATCATGTAAAGTGAAAACGTTTTACCAGTATTTTAATTTGTCTGTTTTTAAAAAACCAAAAGCCAATGAACTCTGGTTAAGACACTTTGATGATATTCAAGAAAAGGATATATGGAAAAATATAAGATGTTTTTTTTTAGATACTGACCTGGAAGTTTTGGATTATTTTATAAGACATAATGTGCTTTTTACTGGAATGAGACTGTGTAAAATTGGAATGGAGCAAGATGCTGTGTGCAAGGTTTGTTTTATAGAGGATGAAGGGATTTTACACCTGTTTTTATATTGTGAAAAACTGAAAGGCTTTTTTAACAAAACCAAAGAATTGGTGAAAGAGTTAAGAGGCAAGGAAGATGTTTTGAAGTGGGACACAATCTTAATGTTTGGAATGAATGAAAATCATATAAACAAAAGCGTAATTAATTTATTGATGGTTTTAGTGAAAAATGCAATTTGGAAAAGGAGGAATGTGGCAAAAAATAGGAATTATGTATCAGATGTATGGATGGTTTTTAAAGGACTGGTGGAAAACTATGGACAAACCTTGTTTAAATATTTTGAAATGGAGAAACAACTGGACAACTTTTATAAGATTTTTAGCACTGATGTGTTGAGCATTCTTAAAAAATACCAAATATTGTTGCCTAAGAAGGAGGACCTCCAATTGTGATAAATGAGCTGGAAAAGTTTTGTCGGAGGGAACTGTATTTTGTGCTTTCGTAAAACAATGTAAATTGTAAGAGAATTATGGAAATGAATGTATTTTTGCAATGTTGAATAAAAAAAAATAAATAAATAAAAAAAAAAAAATAAAAAAAAAAAAAAAAAAAAAAAAAAAAAAAAAAAAAAGGCACGCCCG
>JAULUF010000064.1:507500-510000 GCA_031834385.1 Semotilus atromaculatus
AAATTTGGCAGCAGTTTTCGCTTACGGCCATACCACCTTGGGCACGCCCGATCTCGTCTGATCTCGGAAGCTAAGCAGGGTTGGGCCTGGTTAGTACTTGGATGGGAGACCGCCTGGGAATACCAGGTGCTGTAAGCTTTTAAGTTTACTGCACTAATGTACTAACCATTTAAATTGGCCAAATTTGGCAGCAGTTTTCGCTTACGGCCATACCACCTTGGGCACGCCCGATCTCGTCTGATCTCGGAAGCTAAGCAGGGTCGGGTCTGGTTAGTACTTGGATGGGAGACCGCCTTGGAATACCAGGTGCTGTAAGCTTTTAAGTTTACTGCACTAATGTACTAACCATTTAAATTGGCCTAATTTGGCAGCAGTTTTCGCTTACGGCCATACCACCTTGGGCACGCCCGATCTCGTCTGATCTCGGAAGCTAAGCAGGGTCGGGCCTGGTTAGTACTTGGATGGGAGACCGCCTGGGAATACCAGGTGCTGTAAGCTTTTAAGTTTACTGCACTAATGTACTAACCATTTAAATTGGCCAAATTTGGCAGCAGTTTTCGCTTACGGCCATACCACCTTGGGCACGCCCGATCTCGTCTGATCTCGGAAGCTAAGCAGGGTCGGGCCTGGTTAGTACTTGGATGGGAGACCGCCTGGGAATACCAGGTGCTGTAAGCTTTTAAGTTTACTGCACTAATGTACTAACCATTTAAATTGGCCAAATTTGGCAGCAGTTTTCGCTTACGGCCATACCACCTTGGGCACGCCCGATCTCGTCTGATCTCGGAAGCTAAGCAGGGTCGGGCCTGGTTAGTACTTGGATGGGAGACCGCCTGGGAATACCAGGTGCTGTAAGCTTTTAAGTTTACTGCACTAATGTACTAACCATTTAAATTGGCCAAATTTGGCAGCAGTTTTCGCTTACGGCCATACCACCTTGGGCACGCCCGATCTCGTCTGATCTCGGAAGCTAAGCAGGGTCGGGCCTGGTTAGTACTTGGATGGGAGACCGCCTGGGAATACCAGGTGCTGTAAGCTTTTTAGTAAAAAAAAAAAAAATAAAAAAAAAAAGAGTCCCTGTGCTTCTTCAAAAAGCCTGATACAGTCTATTGGCTTCTTTAAAAAAGCCTGAATTAGTCTGAAAAAATACCCGGTGCTGTATGCTTTTTTAGTTTACTGCACTAATGTACTAACCATTTAAATTGGCCAAATTTGGCAGCAGTTTTCGCTTACGGCCATACCACCTTGGGCACGCCCGATCTCGTCTGATCTCGGAAGCTAAGCAGGGTTGGGCCTGGTTAGTACTTGGATGGGAGACCGCCTGGGAATACCAGGTGCTGTAAGCTTTTAAGTTTACTGCACTAATGTACTAACCATTTAAATTGGCCAAATTTGGCAGCAGTTTTCGCTTACGGCCATACCACCTTGGGCACGCCCGATCTCGTCTGATCTCGGAAGCTAAGCAGGGTCGGGTCTGGTTAGTACTTGGATGGGAGACCGCCTGGGAATACCAGGTGCTGTAAGCTTTTAAGTTTACTGCACTAATGTACTAACCATTTAAATTGGCCTAATTTGGCAGCAGTTTTCGCTTACGGCCATACCACCTTGGGCACGCCCGATCTCGTCTGATCTCGGAAGCTAAGCAGGGTCGGGCCTGGTTAGTACTTGGATGGGAGACCGCCTGGGAATACCAGGTGCTGTAAGCTTTTAAGTTTACTGCACTAATGTACTAACCATTTAAATTGGCCAAATTTGGCAGCAGTTTTCGCTTACGGCCATACCACCTTGGGCACGCCCGATCTCGTCTGATCTCGGAAGCTAAGCAGGGTCGGGCCTGGTTAGTACTTGGATGGGAGACCGCCTGGGAATACCAGGTGCTGTAAGCTTTTAAGTTTACTGCACTAATGTACTAACCATTTAAATTGGCCAAATTTGGCAGCAGTTTTCGCTTACGGCCATACCACCTTGGGCACGCCCGATCTCGTCTGATCTCGGAAGCTAAGCAGGGTCGGGCCTGGTTAGTACTTGGATGGGAGACCGCCTGGGAATACCAGGTGCTGTAAGCTTTTAAGTTTACTGCACTAATGTACTAACCATTTAAATTGGCCAAATTTGGCAGCAGTTTTCGCTTACGGCCATACCACCTTGGGCACGCCCGATCTCGTCTGATCTCGGAAGCTAAGCAGGGTCGGGCCTGGTTAGTACTTGGATGGGAGACCGCCTGGGAATACCAGGTGCTGTAAGCTTTTTAGTAAAAAAAAAAAAAATAAAAAAAAAAAGAGTCCCTGTGCTTCTTCAAAAAGCCTGATACAGTCTATTGGCTTCTTTAAAAAAGCCTGAATTAGTCTGAAAAAATACCCGGTGCTGTATGCTTTTTTAGTTTACTGCACTAATGTACTAACCATTTAAATTGGCCAAATTTGGCAGCAGTTTTCGCTTACGGCCATACCACCTTGGGCACGCCCGATCTCGTCTGATCTCGGAAGCTAAGCAGGGTTGG
>JAULUF010000064.1:547500-550000 GCA_031834385.1 Semotilus atromaculatus
TAAATTGGCCAAATTTGGCAGCAGTTTTCGCTTACGGCCATACCACCTTGGGCACGCCCGATTGGTACGTTCCAGGAAGTGTTTGGTCACAGTGGGGTGGAAGAGGTTCACCCAAAAGTTTTTGTTTTGTTTTGCGGTTTTGTTTATGTTAAATAAGTGTTTTTGTTTAAGTTTTTCGTATTAGTTTTTGTATTTGTCCTCCCAACAGCTTAGCTGCTTGGGAGGGATTGATTCATTTTTTGTTTTTTTGGAGAAATGGACAGACAAACGGCTATGGATAAGGACTTGGCACGAGAAACACGTCGGAGAAAGGAAAATGGACTGGACAAAGGACAACGAGAAAAGGATTACCCTGAAAAGAGAAACAGAAGAAACTACACGAAAGACGCAACGATTGTGATTGATTTGATGGAGGTACAGGACGGGAAGGCGGAGGATATTATAAAAGCATTGACGGAGAAGGTGGATGTGACGAATATACTAGCGATAAGACCAAAAATGATGAAGGAATATGAAATTACATTTGAGAAAGAGGAAGATATTGAGAAGCTGGATGATGGACTGATGATAAAAGGAAAGATGTGTGAAATTAAAAAATTGAATAATAAGGACTTGGTTGTCTCTTTCATGCATCTGCCTGCTTATCTGGAGGATGACGTAATCCTGCAAAAGCTGGAAGGATGGGGGGTAACTCCCATTTCACAGATTAAAAGAAGATTGTACACAGGCACCAGCATAGAGGATGGAACCAGGTACATGAGAGTACGCTTCCCGAAAGAAGTGCATTCTTTGCCCTACAGCATGAAAGTGGAAATGGAAGAGGGTCCTCAGTATTTCAGGGTGATACATAGCCAGCAGATGAGAACCTGCAGGTTGTGTATGAGCCCTGAACATATGATGAAGGACTGTCCGGAATTCAAATGCTTTAAATGCGAGGAAAAGGGCCACTTCGCGAGGGACTGCAAAGCGGAGAGGTGCCTGGACTGCAAGCTTGTGTTGAGCAGGTGTGAGTGCGACGATGGAGACCAACAACAGGAGGAAGAACAGATGAGCGGGCAGATGCATGAGGCAGACAGAGAAGAGGAGCAACGAGAGGGCATGGAAGGAACGCCAAGAGAGGAGATTGTAAGCGCGGATGTTGAGGGCATAACGGAACGGAGTGGACTAACGATAGACAGTGAGGAAACGGAGGAACGAATGGAAGTAGCTGGGACTTTACAAACTGAACTGGAAAAGATAGAGGAGCAAGATCAAGTCACGGAGAAAGAAAAAAGAGACAAAGTAAGTGAAAACATGGACGTTGGTGGTACAAAGGGGATAACAAGTAAAAGAAGAAGGACAAGTAAGATAATTCCAAATTTAGATAAAGCAAGAAAAAAAGTTTCTGTTGAAAAAAGTGATGAGAAACAGGACTGTGGAGAAAATGTAAAGGAAGGAGAGGAAATGAACTGAAAGAATGGGGATTTTTAATTTTTTTATCTTTTATTTTATTGTGCTGAGTATTGTGACTTTTAATGCAAGAGGGTTAATGAACTGTGTGAAATTTGAAAAAGTGATGGAAATGTGCAAAGAAGAGGATTTAATTTTATTGCAAGAGACAAACTGGAAAGATAATGCAATGGAGGATTTTAAAAGAAAATGGGAAGGGGAATTATTTTTTAATAATAGAGAAGGGAAAGGAGGTGGAGTGGCAGTGTTAATAAGAAAAGACAGAGGTATTAAGGCAAAATTAATATATAAGGACATAAAAGGGAAATGCATGGCTGTAGAAATTAAGATAGAAGAAGAAGATTTTATTCTGATAAACGTACATGCTCCAAATGACCAAATGGAAAAGAAAATGTATTTTAATGATATATATGGAGTAATGAAAGAATGGAAGAAGGTAATAATTGGGGGAGATTTTAACACTGTTTTTAGTAAAATGGACATGGGGAATGGAATGATTTTTAAGTCGGATGTGGGTAGAAAAGAGTTAAAGTTATTAATGGGAGGAAAAAATATGATAGACGTGTGGAGGGAGAGGAATGGAAAAAAGAAGGAATTTACAAGAAGGCAGCTGGTGGGGAATTTTATGTGTCAAACCAGAATAGATTACTTTTTAAACACCAGGAATTTAGAACATTTTATTGATGGGATTTCTTATAAAGAAACCACTTTAAGTGATCACAAAATGGTATTAATGAGACTAGATTTTAAAAGAGAAAGGAAGGGACCAGGGGTATGGATTTTAAACACTGATGTCTTAAAGGAAGAGCATTTTAAAAAAGGGATAGAAAACATTTTAGATGAAGGGAAAAAAGATTTGATGTACATAGAAGATAAAAGACAATGGTGGGAAAACATGAAATATGAAATTAAGAAATACACAATAAACTACTGTAAGCTGTTACAAAAGGTGAAAAGAACAGAGGAGGAAGAAATAAGAGAAACGCTAAGAAAAGAGTTAAACAAAAATGAAGTAAACGTGCAAAGAGTACTTGAAGTGGAGGAAAAATTA
>JAULUF010000064.1:560000-582500 GCA_031834385.1 Semotilus atromaculatus
GTTCGAGACGGCGGAAGGTCCTCAGTTTTTTCGGGTGATGCACAGCAACCAGGTGAAAACCTGTAGGCTGTGCATGAGCCCGGACCACATGATAAAGGACTGCCCAGAATATAGGTGCTACAAGTGCGAGGAAAGGGGCCACTTTGCAAGGGACTGTAGAGCGGCGAGGTGCCCGGAATGCAGGAGAGTGCTGGACAAGTGTGAGTGCGGGATGGAAAACAGTCAGAATCAAGAGGAACAGGAGAGTGGGCAGGTGCTTGAGAGAGATGACGACAAGGAAATGGAGGAACAGGTGGAGGGAACGCAAGACAGCGGAAATAAAGAGAACAGAAATGGACAAGAAGAGGACGGTAATGGACAAGGGGAAGATGACAACGAACAAAGGATGCAGATACAAACGGATGATGGAAATTGGACACAAATACAAAAAGCTGAAAGTTTGGACAGTGCGTTGGATAAAATGGAAAAGAAAAATCAAGACGGCAAAGGACAACTGGCAGACAAAGAAAGTGGGGAAAGTGACGGGGAGGACATTGAAGGGAAAGGGATCAAAAGAAGAAGATTGCCCAAGGTAAGACCGAATCTTACTAAAGCAAGGAAAAGAGTGACACATGAAAGCACGCTAACAATGGACAATAGATTTGAAGTGTTGAAGGACTGTGTGAGTGAGGACTGAGAAAATGGGTCTAATGTGGGTTTTATTATGTTTTATGGTCTTGAGTTGTGTTGCTTTTAATGCCAGGGGACTGTTGAATGAAATGAAATTTGAAAAACTTAAAGAACTGTGTAAAAATGAGGATATTATTCTATTGCAGGAAACAAATTGGAGATCGGAAGTAATGGATGGTTTTAAGAGGAGATGGGATGGAGAAATATTTTTTAATAATGGGGAAGGTAAAATGGGAAGAGGGGTTGCTATATTAATAAGAAATAACAAGGAAATAGAAGGGAAATTAATCTATGATGATAAAAAAGGGAAATGTATAGGGGTGGAAATCAAATATGGAAATGAAGAATTTAATTTAATCAATATTCATGCACCAAATGGAGAAAAAGAAAAGACAATGTTTTTTAATGTTTTAAGAGACTTGATGGAAGGATGGGGGAAAATAATAATGGCGGGTGATTTTAATACACTTTTGAGTAAGAGAGATATGGGGGATGGAATGGTTTTTAAGACGGATACGGGGAGAAAGGAATTAAAAGGGTTGATGGAAGGGAAAAATATAATAGATGTATGGAGGGAGAGGAATGAAAAGAAGAGAGAATTCTCTAGAAAACAATTAGTCGGGAATTTTTTGTGTCAAACAAGAATAGATCACTTTTTATGCACAAGAAACCTAGAATATTTTATAGAGGATGTATCTTATAAAGAAACATCTCTGAGTGATCATAAAATGGTTTTAATGAGGATGAATTTTAAAGATGAAATTAAGGGACCTGGGGTTTGGATTTTAAACACAGAGCTTTTAAAAATTGAAAGTTACAAACAAGGGATTGAGGAAATAATAGAAGAAGAAAAAGAAAATGGAATGTATCAGGAAGACAAGAGATTGTGGTGGGAGAATGTAAAATATGAAATAAAAAAATACTCAATAAAGTATAGTAGGTTGATCCAGAAAGAGAAAAGGGCGAAGGACAAGGAGATAAGAGATCAATTAAAGGAAGAATTAAATAAGGAGGTGGTAAATGTGCAAAAAGTTATAGTAATGGAGGAGAAATTGAAGAAATTTGAAGAAAGTAAATGTAATGGAGCAATGTTAAGAAGCAGAGCAAAATATACAGTAGAAGGAGAAAAATGCACCAGGTTCTTCTTTAACCTAGAAAGGAGAAAGGCAAAGTCAGAAATGATAAAAGAGTTGAAAAATAGTAACGGCGAGGGAATTAAGGAAACGAAAGGAATTTTGGAAGAAGTAAGAAGATATTATGAAGAATTATTTAAAACAAAGGATACGGATGAAAAAATGAAAAACATATTATTACAACAAATAACAAAAAGAGTGGAGGAGACAGACAAAATGGAATGCGATAAAGAAATACAGAGGGAAGAAATAATACAAGCAATAACTAATTTGAAAAGCAAGAAAAGTCCGGGAATAGATGGGATAGGTAATGAGTTTTATAAAGTTTTTAAGGATAAAATAAGTCTAATTCTGCAAGAAGTATACGAGGAGGTTTTTAAGAAAGAGGCTTTTAATCAAAGAATGAGTATGGGTTTGATGAAAATAATATATAAAAGAAAGGGGGACAGGACACTTTTAAAGAATTTTAGACCAATAACTATGTTAAATACTGACTTGAAGATTTTAGCAAAGGTTTTAGCGAACAGATTGAAAAACGTTTTACCAAGTATAATAGAGACAAATCAGGCTTATGGTGTAATTGGAAGAGATATAGCTGATATAACAAGTAGCATAAGAGATGTGATAAGCTATGTTAGTGGAGAAAACAAGAATGGATACGTTATTAGTTTGGACTTCGAAAAAGCCTTTGATAGAGTGGAGCATGGATTTTTGTTTTCGATTTTAGAGCAGTTCGGATTTGGGGAAAAGTTTAGAAAGTGGTTAAAAATTTTATACAAAGATGCAGTAACTAAGGTAAAGTGTAATGGTTTTTTAACAGAGCCTTTTATTTTAACTAGATCTATAAGGCAAGGATGCCCTTTATCAGCGCAACTATATTCTTTAGTTGCAGAGCCTTTAGGACTGGTAGTAAAAAATTGTAAAGAAATAAAAGGAATCGAGATAAATAGAGAAAAGGAGCTAAGCAAGATTTATCAGTACGCTGATGACACTACAATAATAGTAGAAAATTTGCAGAGTGTTAAAAATGTGATGGAAAAAGTGAATTGGTATTGTAAAGGGTCAGGAGCAAAGATAAATGAAGAGAAAACTGGATACATGAAATTTGGGAGGGTGCCGTGTTTAGAGGGGTGTGTGAGTTTTACAGAAGTGCAGGAAATGAGGATTTTAGGTGTGCTTTTAGGGAAAAATGAAAAGAAGGTGCAGGATACTATGTGGGGGGAAATAGTGGATGGAATGGAAAGAAGGTTGGTCTTTTGGAGAAACAGGTTTTTAAATCTAAAAGGAAAGATTTTAATTATAAATGTTTTAATGTTATCAAAAATGTGGTATGTTTCACATGTATCTTCGATGCCGCTGTGGGTGAGACAAAGAATGAAAAGATTTATTTTAGAGTTTTTATGGGATAAAAAGCCCCCAAGAATTGCTTACAACACTTTGATTGGGCCGGCAGAGGAGGGAGGGATGGGACTGGTAGATTTGGAACAAAAAATGAAGAGTATGAGGGTAAAGGTGGTTAAGAAATATTTAGACAATGAAAATAAAGAAGATTGGAAGGGAACTATGGAGTTTTATTTGAATAAATGTGGGCATTTACAAATAGGAGACAATATTTTATGGATGAAATTAAAGAATTGGATGATACAAGGAATACCGGATTTTTATAAGGAAGTTTTAAGCACTTGGGGGTCTTTTTTATCAGAGGTGGATTTTAAACCTGTTGGTAGGGAAATGATTTTAAATCAACCTTTATTTCTAAACAAGAAGATAGGGACACAAGGAAAGGAACTTTATTTTAAGAAGTGGGTGGACGTGGGTATTTTAAAAGTAAGGGATATTTTATATGAATTTAAAGAAGGTTTTTTACCAATACAAGTAGTTATAGATGCAATGGAAGAAGCAAAGGAGGAGTATAATGTGAATGTTCTAAGTAAACAATATGAGGAGGTTAAAAGCAAAATTCCAAAAGATTGGATTGAAACAATTCAAGGTGATGGGAGCGGGGAGAATAAAATCGAGGTGTTTTTAAAACTGAACGACAAAGAGGTGTGTTTTAAATCATGTAAAGTGAAAACGTTTTACCAGTATTTTAATTTGTCTGTTTTTAAAAAACCAAAAGCCAATGAACTCTGGTTAAGACACTTTGATGATATTCAAGAAAAGGATATATGGAAAAATATAAGATGTTTTTTTTTAGATACTGACCTGGAAGTTTTGGATTATTTTATAAGACATAATGTGCTTTTTACTGGAATGAGACTGTGTAAAATTGGAATGGAGCAAGATGCTGTGTGCAAGGTTTGTTTTATAGAGGATGAAGGGATTTTACACCTGTTTTTATATTGTGAAAAACTGAAAGGCTTTTTTAACAAAACCAAAGAATTGGTGAAAGAGTTAAGAGGCAAGGAAGATGTTTTGAAGTGGGACACAATCTTAATGTTTGGAATGAATGAAAATCATATAAACAAAAGCGTAATTAATTTATTGATGGTTTTAGTGAAAAATGCAATTTGGAAAAGGAGGAATGTGGCAAAAAATAGGAATTATGTATCAGATGTATGGATGGTTTTTAAAGGACTGGTGGAAAACTATGGGCAAACCTTGTTTAAATATTTTGAAATGGAGAAACAACTGGACAACTTTTATAAGATTTTTAGCACTGATGTGTTGAGCATTCTTAAAAAATACCAAATATTGTTGCCTAAGAAGGAGGACCTCCAATTGTGATAAATGAGCTGGAAAAGTTTTGTCGGAGGGAACTGTATTTTGTGCTTTCGTAAAACAATGTAAATTGTAAGAGAATTATGGAAATGAATGTATTTTTGCAATGTTGAAAAAATAAATAAATAATAAAAAAAAAAAAAAAAAAATAAATAAAAAAAAAAAAAAAAAAAAAGGCACGCCCGATCTCGTCTGATCTCGGAAGCTAAGCAGGGTCGGGCCTGGTTAGTACTTGGATGGGAGACCGCCTGGGAATACCAGGTGCTGTACGCTTTTAAGTTTACTGCACTAATGTACTAACCATTTAAATTGGCCAAATTTGGCAGCAGTTTTCGCTTACGGCCATACCACCTTGGGCACGCCCGATCTCGTCTGATCTCGGAAGCTAAGCAGGGTCGGGCCTGGTTAGTACTTGGATGGGAGACCGCCTGGGAATACCAGGTGCTGTAAGCTTTTTAGTAAAAAAAAAAGAAAAAAAAAAAAAGAGTCCCTGTGCTTCTTCAAAAAGCCTGATACAGTCTTTTGGCTTCTTTAAAAAAGCCTGAATTAGTCTGAAAAAATACCCGGTGCTGTATGCTTTTTTAGTTTACTGCACTAATGTACTAACCATTTAAATTGGCCAAATTTGGCAGCAGTTTTCGCTTACGGCCATACCACCTTGGGCACGCCCGATCTCGTCTGATCTCGGAAGCTAAGCAGGGTCGGGCCTGGTTAGTACTTGGATGGGAGACCGCCTGGGAATACCAGGTGCTGTAAGCTTTTAAGTTTACTGCACTAATGTACTAACCATTTAAATTGGCCAAATTTGGCAGCAGTTTTCGCTTACGGCCATACCACCTTGGGCACGCCCGATCTCGTCTGATCTCGGAAGCTAAGCAGGGTCGGGCCTGGTTAGTACTTGGATGGGAGACCGCCTGGGAATACCAGGTGCTGTAAGCTTTTAAGTTTACTGCACTAATGTACTAACCATTTAAATTGGCCAAATTTGGCAGCAGTTTTCGCTTACGGCCATACCACCTTGGGCACGCCCGATTGGTACGTTCCAGGAAGTGTTTGGTCACAGTGGGGTGGAAGAGGTTCACCCAAAAGTTTTTGTTTTGTTTTGCGGTTTTGTTTATGTTAAATAAGTGTTTTTGTTTAAGTTTTTCGTATTAGTTTTTGTATTTGTCCTCCCAACAGCTTAGCTGCTTGGGAGGGATTGATTCATTTTTTGTTTTTTTGGAGAAATGGACAGACAAACGGCTATGGATAAGGACTTGGCACGAGAAACACGTCGGAGAAAGGAAAATGGACTGGACAAAGGACAACGAGAAAAGGATTACCCTGAAAAGAGAAACAGAAGAAACTACACGAAAGACGCAACGATTGTGATTGATTTGATGGAGGTACAGGACGGGAAGGCGGAGGATATTATAAAAGCATTGACGGAGAAGGTGGATGTGACGAATATACTAGCGATAAGACCAAAAATGATGAAGGAATATGAAATTACATTTGAGAAAGAGGAAGATATTGAGAAGCTGGATGATGGACTGATGATAAAAGGAAAGATGTGTGAAATTAAAAAATTGAATAATAAGGACTTGGTTGTCTCTTTCATGCATCTGCCTGCTTATCTGGAGGATGACGTAATCCTGCAAAAGCTGGAAGGATGGGGGGTAACTCCCATTTCACAGATTAAAAGAAGATTGTACACAGGCACCAGCATAGAGGATGGAACCAGGTACATGAGAGTACGCTTCCCGAAAGAAGTGCATTCTTTGCCCTACAGCATGAAAGTGGAAATGGAAGAGGGTCCTCAGTATTTCAGGGTGATACATAGCCAGCAGATGAGAACCTGCAGGTTGTGTATGAGCCCTGAACATATGATGAAGGACTGTCCGGAATTCAAATGCTTTAAATGCGAGGAAAAGGGCCACTTCGCGAGGGACTGCAAAGCGGAGAGGTGCCTGGACTGCAAGCTTGTGTTGAGCAGGTGTGAGTGCGACGATGGAGACCAACAACAGGAGGAAGAACAGATGAGCGGGCAGATGCATGAGGCAGACAGAGAAGAGGAGCAACGAGAGGGCATGGAAGGAACGCCAAGAGAGGAGATTGTAAGCGCGGATGTTGAGGGCATAACGGAACGGAGTGGACTAACGATAGACAGTGAGGAAACGGAGGAACGAATGGAAGTAGCTGGGACTTTACAAACTGAACTGGAAAAGATAGAGGAGCAAGATCAAGTCACGGAGAAAGAAAAAAGAGACAAAGTAAGTGAAAACATGGACGTTGGTGGTACAAAGGGGATAACAAGTAAAAGAAGAAGGACAAGTAAGATAATTCCAAATTTAGATAAAGCAAGAAAAAAAGTTTCTGTTGAAAAAAGTGATGAGAAACAGGACTGTGGAGAAAATGTAAAGGAAGGAGAGGAAATGAACTGAAAGAATGGGGATTTTTAATTTTTTTATCTTTTATTTTATTGTGCTGAGTATTGTGACTTTTAATGCAAGAGGGTTAATGAACTGTGTGAAATTTGAAAAAGTGATGGAAATGTGCAAAGAAGAGGATTTAATTTTATTGCAAGAGACAAACTGGAAAGATAATGCAATGGAGGATTTTAAAAGAAAATGGGAAGGGGAATTATTTTTTAATAATAGAGAAGGGAAAGGAGGTGGAGTGGCAGTGTTAATAAGAAAAGACAGAGGTATTAAGGCAAAATTAATATATAAGGACATAAAAGGGAAATGCATGGCTGTAGAAATTAAGATAGAAGAAGAAGATTTTATTCTGATAAACGTACATGCTCCAAATGACCAAATGGAAAAGAAAATGTATTTTAATGATATATATGGAGTAATGAAAGAATGGAAGAAGGTAATAATTGGGGGAGATTTTAACACTGTTTTTAGTAAAATGGACATGGGGAATGGAATGATTTTTAAGTCGGATGTGGGTAGAAAAGAGTTAAAGTTATTAATGGGAGGAAAAAATATGATAGACGTGTGGAGGGAGAGGAATGGAAAAAAGAAGGAATTTACAAGAAGGCAGCTGGTGGGGAATTTTATGTGTCAAACCAGAATAGATTACTTTTTAAACACCAGGAATTTAGAACATTTTATTGATGGGATTTCTTATAAAGAAACCACTTTAAGTGATCACAAAATGGTATTAATGAGACTAGATTTTAAAAGAGAAAGGAAGGGACCAGGGGTATGGATTTTAAACACTGATGTCTTAAAGGAAGAGCATTTTAAAAAAGGGATAGAAAACATTTTAGATGAAGGGAAAAAAGATTTGATGTACATAGAAGATAAAAGACAATGGTGGGAAAACATGAAATATGAAATTAAGAAATACACAATAAACTACTGTAAGCTGTTACAAAAGGTGAAAAGAACAGAGGAGGAAGAAATAAGAGAAACGCTAAGAAAAGAGTTAAACAAAAATGAAGTAAACGTGCAAAGAGTACTTGAAGTGGAGGAAAAATTAAAGAAAATAGAAGAGAAGAAATACAAGGGGGCGATGTTAAGAAGTAAAGCAAAATGTACGGTGCAAGGGGAAAAATGTAACAAATTCTTTTTTAATCTTGAGAAAAGCAAGGGGAGGGCAGAAATAATTAAGGAAATTAAGAATAAAGAAGGACAAGCGGTTTTAAACACAGAAGGGATTTTAAAGGAAATAAGCCAGTTTTATGAAGAACTTTTTAAATCAGAAGGAGGAGATGAAGAAAAAAGAATTTTTTTAATAAAACAGATTAAAAAAAAAGTCAGTGAGACAGATAAAGAGGTTTGTGAAAGAGAAATAACAACAGAAGAAATTATACAGGCCATAAATCAGTTAGGAGTAAGGAAAAGCCCAGGAATAGATGGAATTGGAAATGAGTTTTATAAGATTTTTAAGGAAAAAATGAGCGTAATTTTAAAAGAAATCTATGGAGAAATTTTTAAAAAAGAAAAAGTGCACCCAAGAATGGGACTGGGATTAATGAAAATCATTTATAAGAGAAAAGGAGACAAAACGGAATTGAAGAATTATAGGCCTATCACAATGTTAAACACAGATTTAAAAATTTTAGCCAAAGTTTTAGCAAACAGATTAAAAGAGATAATGCCAGATATAATTGAAACAAACCAGGCTTACGGAGTTAAGGGGAGGGACATAGCGGATATCACAAACAGTATAAGAGATATAGTGGGATATATAAAAGAAAAAGGAAAGAGCGCATATGTAATAAGTATGGACTTTGAGAAGGCTTTTGACAGAGTGGAACGGGGGTTTTTAATGGGAATTTTAAAACAATTTGGGTTTGGAGAGAATTTTATCAAATGGATTTCAGTTTTATACAGTGATATTTTAACAAAAGTAAAATGTAATGGTTTTTTAACGCAACCTTTTAAAGTTTTAAGATCAATCAGACAAGGATGTCCACTGTCCGCACAGTTATATTCTTTGGTGGCAGAACCTCTAGGGCTTTTAATAAATAGAGACAAAGAGATAAAAAGGATACAATTTGAAGGAAGAAAAGAATTAACTCCAATTTTTCAATATGCAGACGATACGACAGTTGTGGTGGAAAATAGGGAAAGCATAAAAGAAGTGATGAGGAAAATTAAATGTTATTGCGAAGGCTCAGGGGCAAAAATAAATGAGGAAAAAACAATATATATGAAGTTTGGAAGGACAGAGAGTTTAACAGATGTTTTTAAATTTAAGGAAGTACAAGAGATGAAGATTTTAGGGGCAATTGTAGCAAAAAATGAGAAGGAAGCTATTGATAATATGTGGGAAGAGACATTGGGAGAAATGGAAAGAAGATTGATTTTTTGGAGAAATAGATTTTTAAGTTTGAAAGGGAAAATTTTAACTGTAAACAGTTTAATGTTATCAAAGATGTGGTATAAATTGCAAGTAATGTCATTACCAAACTGGGTTTTTAAGAGAATAAAAAGGATTGTTTTAGAATATTTATGGGATAAAAAGCCTTCAAGGGTAGCGTATTATACGCTCATAGGAAAACCGGAAGAGGGAGGGATGGGACTGGTGGATGTGGAACTGAAAATGAAAAGCATGAGGGTAAAAGTGGTAAAGAAGTATTTGGATGATAATAATAGAGCTGATTGGAAGGAATTGATGGTATTTTATTTAAATAAATGTGGGAATTTTAATCTGGGGGAAAACACTTTATGGATGAAGATAAAAGCTGGGATGATGGAGGGAATTCCACAATTTTATAAAGAGGTTTTAAATGCTTGGAGGCTTTTTTTGACAGAGGTGGATTTTAATCCAGAGGGGAGGGAAATGATTTTAAATCAACCTTTGTTTTTAAATGACAAAATAAGGATAAATGAGCGTGATATCTATTTTAAGAAATGGTTGCAAGCAGGCATTGTAAAAGTGAGGGATATTTTATGGGAGTGGAAGGAGGGATTTTTACCACTACAAGTGATAAAGGATGCGATGGAGGAGGAAAAGGAGGACTATAATGTGATCAGTTTAAAAAAACAATATGAAGATGTTAAAAAAGCAATCCCAGGACAATGGTTAGAGGAGATCAACAATAATGATGGAAAAGAAAACAAAATGATGGTGTATCTAAAATGTAAAGACAAGAAGGTGGATTTTAATATGGGAACTGTGAAAATGTTTTATGAGTTTTTTAGAAACAGAGTTTTTAAAAAACCAGGGGCTAATGAGGTTTGGTTAAGGAATTTGAATGGAATTGAAGAAAAAGATATCTGGAAAAACAGAGCATGGAGTTGGTTAGATGTAGATTTGGAATGTTTGGATTATTTTATTAGACAAAATGTGATATATACTGAAATGAGATTGTGTATAATGAAAAAAGAAAGTAATGCACAATGTAAAGTATGTAAGAAGGAAGATGAAGGGATTTTACACTTATTTTTATATTGTGAAAAGCTTAATTTTTTTTTCAATGAACTGAAAGATTTTATAAAGGAATTAAGAGGAAAAGAAGTGGTTGCTGAATGGGATACATGTTTTATGTTGGGAATGAGAGAGAAAAATGTAAATAAGAAGCTTGTGAATTTGTGCTTACTACTGGCGAAGAAAGCAATATGGAAAAGAAGGAACATAGCAAAAAACAGGGATGTTGTTTTAAATCTATGGGGGCTTTTTAAACCGATGGTAGATGATTATGTGGAAATATTGTACAATTATTTTAAAATGGAGAGCAAAATGGGGGAATTTTATGGAATTTTTAACAAAGATGTCATGTGTGTTTTTAAACAAAAAAACTTTTACTTGCCAAAGGATTGAACAAGATGGAATGTATTGTTATTTTGTTTTAAATGAATAATGATGTGTATTATGTAAATCAATGATTGTAAATTGTTGGAATTTATAATAAAAAAATAAAAAAAATAAAAAAAAAAAAAAAAAAAAAAAAAAAAAAAAAAAAAAAGGCACGCCCGATCTCGTCTGATCTCGGAAGCTAAGCAGGGTCGGGCCTGGTTAGTACTTGGATGGGAGACCGCCTGGGAATACCAGGTGCTGTAAGCTTTTAAGTTTACTGCACTAATGTACTAACCATTTAAATTGGCCAAATTTGGCAGCAGTTTTCGCTTACGGCCATACCACCTTGGGCACGCCCGATCTCGTCTGATCTCGGAAGCTAAGCAGGGTCGGGCCTGGTTAGTACTTGGATGGGAGACCGCCTGGGAATACCAGGTGCTGTAAGCTTTTAAGTTTACTGCACTAATGTACTAACCATTTAAATTGGCCAAATTTGGCAGCAGTTTTCGCTTACGGCCATACCACCTTGGGCACGCCCGATTGGTACGTTCCAGGAAGTGTTTGGTCACAGTGGGGTGGAAGAGGTTCACCCAAAAGTTTTTGTTTTGTTTTGCGGTTTTGTTTATGTTAAATAAGTGTTTTTGTTTAAGTTTTTCGTATTAGTTTTTGTATTTGTCCTCCCAACAGCTTAGCTGCTTGGGAGGGATTGATTCATTTTTTGTTTTTTTGGAGAAATGGACAGACAAACGGCTATGGATAAGGACTTGGCACGAGAAACACGTCGGAGAAAGGAAAATGGACTGGACAAAGGACAACGAGAAAAGGATTACCCTGAAAAGAGAAACAGAAGAAACTACACGAAAGACGCAACGATTGTGATTGATTTGATGGAGGTACAGGACGGGAAGGCGGAGGATATTATAAAAGCATTGACGGAGAAGGTGGATGTGACGAATATACTAGCGATAAGACCAAAAATGATGAAGGAATATGAAATTACATTTGAGAAAGAGGAAGATATTGAGAAGCTGGATGATGGACTGATGATAAAAGGAAAGATGTGTGAAATTAAAAAATTGAATAATAAGGACTTGGTTGTCTCTTTCATGCATCTGCCTGCTTATCTGGAGGATGACGTAATCCTGCAAAAGCTGGAAGGATGGGGGGTAACTCCCATTTCACAGATTAAAAGAAGATTGTACACAGGCACCAGCATAGAGGATGGAACCAGGTACATGAGAGTACGCTTCCCGAAAGAAGTGCATTCTTTGCCCTACAGCATGAAAGTGGAAATGGAAGAGGGTCCTCAGTATTTCAGGGTGATACATAGCCAGCAGATGAGAACCTGCAGGTTGTGTATGAGCCCTGAACATATGATGAAGGACTGTCCGGAATTCAAATGCTTTAAATGCGAGGAAAAGGGCCACTTCGCGAGGGACTGCAAAGCGGAGAGGTGCCTGGACTGCAAGCTTGTGTTGAGCAGGTGTGAGTGCGACGATGGAGACCAACAACAGGAGGAAGAACAGATGAGCGGGCAGATGCATGAGGCAGACAGAGAAGAGGAGCAACGAGAGGGCATGGAAGGAACGCCAAGAGAGGAGATTGTAAGCGCGGATGTTGAGGGCATAACGGAACGGAGTGGACTAACGATAGACAGTGAGGAAACGGAGGAACGAATGGAAGTAGCTGGGACTTTACAAACTGAACTGGAAAAGATAGAGGAGCAAGATCAAGTCACGGAGAAAGAAAAAAGAGACAAAGTAAGTGAAAACATGGACGTTGGTGGTACAAAGGGGATAACAAGTAAAAGAAGAAGGACAAGTAAGATAATTCCAAATTTAGATAAAGCAAGAAAAAAAGTTTCTGTTGAAAAAAGTGATGAGAAACAGGACTGTGGAGAAAATGTAAAGGAAGGAGAGGAAATGAACTGAAAGAATGGGGATTTTTAATTTTTTTATCTTTTATTTTATTGTGCTGAGTATTGTGACTTTTAATGCAAGAGGGTTAATGAACTGTGTGAAATTTGAAAAAGTGATGGAAATGTGCAAAGAAGAGGATTTAATTTTATTGCAAGAGACAAACTGGAAAGATAATGCAATGGAGGATTTTAAAAGAAAATGGGAAGGGGAATTATTTTTTAATAATAGAGAAGGGAAAGGAGGTGGAGTGGCAGTGTTAATAAGAAAAGACAGAGGTATTAAGGCAAAATTAATATATAAGGACATAAAAGGGAAATGCATGGCTGTAGAAATTAAGATAGAAGAAGAAGATTTTATTCTGATAAACGTACATGCTCCAAATGACCAAATGGAAAAGAAAATGTATTTTAATGATATATATGGAGTAATGAAAGAATGGAAGAAGGTAATAATTGGGGGAGATTTTAACACTGTTTTTAGTAAAATGGACATGGGGAATGGAATGATTTTTAAGTCGGATGTGGGTAGAAAAGAGTTAAAGTTATTAATGGGAGGAAAAAATATGATAGACGTGTGGAGGGAGAGGAATGGAAAAAAGAAGGAATTTACAAGAAGGCAGCTGGTGGGGAATTTTATGTGTCAAACCAGAATAGATTACTTTTTAAACACCAGGAATTTAGAACATTTTATTGATGGGATTTCTTATAAAGAAACCACTTTAAGTGATCACAAAATGGTATTAATGAGACTAGATTTTAAAAGAGAAAGGAAGGGACCAGGGGTATGGATTTTAAACACTGATGTCTTAAAGGAAGAGCATTTTAAAAAAGGGATAGAAAACATTTTAGATGAAGGGAAAAAAGATTTGATGTACATAGAAGATAAAAGACAATGGTGGGAAAACATGAAATATGAAATTAAGAAATACACAATAAACTACTGTAAGCTGTTACAAAAGGTGAAAAGAACAGAGGAGGAAGAAATAAGAGAAACGCTAAGAAAAGAGTTAAACAAAAATGAAGTAAACGTGCAAAGAGTACTTGAAGTGGAGGAAAAATTAAAGAAAATAGAAGAGAAGAAATACAAGGGGGCGATGTTAAGAAGTAAAGCAAAATGTACGGTGCAAGGGGAAAAATGTAACAAATTCTTTTTTAATCTTGAGAAAAGCAAGGGGAGGGCAGAAATAATTAAGGAAATTAAGAATAAAGAAGGACAAGCGGTTTTAAACACAGAAGGGATTTTAAAGGAAATAAGCCAGTTTTATGAAGAACTTTTTAAATCAGAAGGAGGAGATGAAGAAAAAAGAATTTTTTTAATAAAACAGATTAAAAAAAAAGTCAGTGAGACAGATAAAGAGGTTTGTGAAAGAGAAATAACAACAGAAGAAATTATACAGGCCATAAATCAGTTAGGAGTAAGGAAAAGCCCAGGAATAGATGGAATTGGAAATGAGTTTTATAAGATTTTTAAGGAAAAAATGAGCGTAATTTTAAAAGAAATCTATGGAGAAATTTTTAAAAAAGAAAAAGTGCACCCAAGAATGGGACTGGGATTAATGAAAATCATTTATAAGAGAAAAGGAGACAAAACGGAATTGAAGAATTATAGGCCTATCACAATGTTAAACACAGATTTAAAAATTTTAGCCAAAGTTTTAGCAAACAGATTAAAAGAGATAATGCCAGATATAATTGAAACAAACCAGGCTTACGGAGTTAAGGGGAGGGACATAGCGGATATCACAAACAGTATAAGAGATATAGTGGGATATATAAAAGAAAAAGGAAAGAGCGCATATGTAATAAGTATGGACTTTGAGAAGGCTTTTGACAGAGTGGAACGGGGGTTTTTAATGGGAATTTTAAAACAATTTGGGTTTGGAGAGAATTTTATCAAATGGATTTCAGTTTTATACAGTGATATTTTAACAAAAGTAAAATGTAATGGTTTTTTAACGCAACCTTTTAAAGTTTTAAGATCAATCAGACAAGGATGTCCACTGTCCGCACAGTTATATTCTTTGGTGGCAGAACCTCTAGGGCTTTTAATAAATAGAGACAAAGAGATAAAAAGGATACAATTTGAAGGAAGAAAAGAATTAACTCCAATTTTTCAATATGCAGACGATACGACAGTTGTGGTGGAAAATAGGGAAAGCATAAAAGAAGTGATGAGGAAAATTAAATGTTATTGCGAAGGCTCAGGGGCAAAAATAAATGAGGAAAAAACAATATATATGAAGTTTGGAAGGACAGAGAGTTTAACAGATGTTTTTAAATTTAAGGAAGTACAAGAGATGAAGATTTTAGGGGCAATTGTAGCAAAAAATGAGAAGGAAGCTATTGATAATATGTGGGAAGAGACATTGGGAGAAATGGAAAGAAGATTGATTTTTTGGAGAAATAGATTTTTTAGTTTGAAAGGGAAAATTTTAACTGTAAACAGTTTAATGTTATCAAAGATGTGGTATAAATTGCAAGTAATGTCATTACCAAACTGGGTTTTTAAGAGAATAAAAAGGATTGTTTTAGAATATTTATGGGATAAAAAGCCTTCAAGGGTAGCGTATTATACGCTCATAGGAAAACCGGAAGAGGGAGGGATGGGACTGGTGGATGTGGAACTGAAAATGAAAAGCATGAGGGTAAAAGTGGTAAAGAAGTATTTGGATGATAATAATAGAGCTGATTGGAAGGAATTGATGGTATTTTATTTAAATAAATGTGGGAATTTTAATCTGGGGGAAAACACTTTATGGATGAAGATAAAAGCTGGGATGATGGAGGGAATTCCACAATTTTATAAAGAGGTTTTAAATGCTTGGAGGCTTTTTTTGACAGAGGTGGATTTTAATCCAGAGGGGAGGGAAATGATTTTAAATCAACCTTTGTTTTTAAATGACAAAATAAGGATAAATGAGCGTGATATCTATTTTAAGAAATGGTTGCAAGCAGGCATTGTAAAAGTGAGGGATATTTTATGGGAGTGGAAGGAGGGATTTTTACCACTACAAGTGATAAAGGATGCGATGGAGGAGGAAAAGGAGGACTATAATGTGATCAGTTTAAAAAAACAATATGAAGATGTTAAAAAAGCAATCCCAGGACAATGGTTAGAGGAGATCAACAATAATGATGGAAAAGAAAACAAAATGATGGTGTATCTAAAATGTAAAGACAAGAAGGTGGATTTTAATATGGGAACTGTGAAAATGTTTTATGAGTTTTTTAGAAACAGAGTTTTTAAAAAACCAGGGGCTAATGAGGTTTGGTTAAGGAATTTGAATGGAATTGAAGAAAAAGATATCTGGAAAAACAGAGCATGGAGTTGGTTAGATGTAGATTTGGAATGTTTGGATTATTTTATTAGACAAAATGTGATATATACTGAAATGAGATTGTGTATAATGAAAAAAGAAAGTAATGCACAATGTAAAGTATGTAAGAAGGAAGATGAAGGGATTTTACACTTATTTTTATATTGTGAAAAGCTTAATTTTTTTTTTCAATGAACTGAAAGATTTTATAAAGGAATTAAGAGGAAAAGAAGTGGTTGCTGAATGGGATACATGTTTTATGTTGGGAATGAGAGAGAAAAATGTAAATAAGAAGCTTGTGAATTTGTGCTTACTACTGGCGAAGAAAGCAATATGGAAAAGAAGGAACATAGCAAAAAACAGGGATGTTGTTTTAAATCTATGGGGGCTTTTTAAACCGATGGTAGATGATTATGTGGAAATATTGTACAATTATTTTAAAATGGAGAGCAAAATGGGGGAATTTTATGGAATTTTTAACAAAGATGTCATGTGTGTTTTTAAACAAAAAAACTTTTACTTGCCAAAGGATTGAACAAGATGGAATGTATTGTTATTTTGTTTTAAATGAATAATGATGTGTATTATGTAAATCAATGATTGTAAATTGTTGGAATTTATAATAAAAAAAAAAAAAAAATAAAAAAAAAAAAAAAAAAAATAAAAAAAAAGGCACGCCCGATCTCGTCTGATCTCGGAAGCTAAGCAGGGTCGGGCCTGGTTAGTACTTGGATGGGAGACCGCCTGGGAATACCAGGTGCTGTAAGGTTTTTAGTAAAAAAAAAAAAAAAGAGTCCCTGTGCTTCTTCAAAAAGCCTGATACAGTCTATTGGCTTCTTTAAAAAAGCCTGAATTAGTCTGAAAAAATACCCGGTGCTGTATGCTTTTTTAGTTTACTGCACTAATGTACTAACCATTTAAATTGGCCAAATTTGGCAGCAGTTTTCGCTTACGGCCATACCACCTTGGGCACGCCCGATCTCGTCTGATCTCGGAAGCTAAGCAGGGTCGGGCCTGGTTAGTACTTGGTTGGGAGACCGCCTGGGAATACCAGGTGCTGTAAGCTTTTAAGTTTACTGCACTAATGTACTAACCATTTAAATTGGCCAAATTTGGCAGCAGTTTTCGCTTACGGCCATACCACCTTGGGCACGCCCGATCTCGTCTGATCTCGGAAGCTAAGCAGGGTCTGGCCTGGTTAGTACTTGGATGGGAGACCGCCTGGGAATACCAGGTGCTGTAAGCTTTTAAGTTTACTGCACTAATGTACTAACCATTTAAATTGGCCAAATTTGGCAGCAGTTTTCGCTTACGGCCATACCACCTTGGGCACGCCCGATCTCGTCTGATCTCGGAAGCTAAGCAGGGTCGGGCCTGGTTAGTACTTGGATGGGAGACCGCCTGGGAATACCAGGTGCTGTAAGCTTTTAAGTTTACTGCACTAATGTACTAACCATTTAAATTGGCCAAATTTGGCAGCAGTTTTCGCTTACGGCCATACCACCTTGGGCACGCCCGATCTCGTCTGATCTCGGAAGCTAAGCAGGGTCGGGCCTGGTTAGTACTTGGATGGGAGACCGCCTGGGAATACCAGGTGCTGTAAGCTTTTAAGTTTACTGCACTAATGTACTAACCATTTAAATTGGCCAAATTTGGCAGCAGTTTTCGCTTACGGCCATACCACCTTGGGCACGCCCGATCTCGTCTGATCTCGGAAGCTAAGCAGGGTCGGGCCTGGTTAGTACTTGGATGGGAGACCGCCTGGGAATACCAGGTGCTGTAAGCTTTTTAGTAAAAAAAAAAAAAAAAAAAAAAGAGTCCCTGTGCTTCTTCAAAAAGCCTGATACAGTCTATTGGCTTCTTTAAAAAAGCCTGAATTAGTCTGAAAAAATACCCGGTGCTGTATGCTTTTTTAGTTTACTGCACTAATGTACTAACCATTTAAATTGGCCAAATTTGGCAGCAGTTTTCGCTTACGGCCATACCACCTTGGGCACGCCCGATCTCGTCTGATCTCGGAAGCTAAGCAGGGTTGGGCCTGGTTAGTACTTGGATGGGAGACCGCCTGGGAATACCAGGTGCTGTAAGCTTTTAAGTTTACTGCACTAATGTACTAACCATTTAAATTGGCCAAATTTGGCAGCAGTTTTCGCTTACGGCCATACCACCTTGGGCACGCCCTTGTGGAAGCAGGAAGTGGTACAGCTATCAGAGAGAGAGCAAACAAAGAGTTTTATGAGTTTGTGAACTGTAAACAGAAGCCTTTATCTCAAAATAACCTTTTAAAAAAGGGGGACTTGTGTGCAGTGAAGTTATTTACTCCCCAAACAGCGCTTGCTGTTTGGGGATAAATACTTTACTTGCGGAGAAGGCTACAGCGCTGGGTGACAAAATGGAGAAAAGGAGCATGAAAGAAAAGGAAGGAGAACTGGATCAAAGAGGAAGGAATTATGAAAAGAAGCTCACAGTGCTGGTGGAAATAGAAGGAGAAGATAGAATAACGATGATGGAGTTGCTGAAGAAAGTGAGAGAAGAATGTGGAGTCGTGATCGGGTGTAGATACAAAACACCAAAAGAATATGAGTTGACAATGGAAGAGGAAAATGGAAAGGAGAAGTTACTGGACGGACTGAGGATAAAGAAAAGTCGGGTGATGGCAAAAGAGGTGGACTGCATGGAGATGGTGGTCTCGTTCCTCGGTCTGCCAACATACATAACGGATCAGGAGATACTCAGAAAGCTGTCGGATTGGGGAGTTAAAGAAGTCTCAAGAGTAAAGAGGAGAATGTGGCCGGGGACAGATATCGCCGATGGGACAAGGTTTTTAAAAGTAAAATTCAACGAGGAGGTAAAATCGCTGCCGTATTCCACAAAGTTTGAGACATTGGGAGGGACGGAGCACTTTAGGGTAATACACGACAGGCAAGTGAAAGTCTGTCGTTTGTGCATTCAGCCAGGTCACATTGTGAGAGACTGCCCAAGCTTCAGATGCTATAAATGTGATAAGCAGGGACATTTCGCAAGAGAATGCAAGGAGGCGAACTGCAGTATGTGCAATATGCGACCTGGACTGTGTGTGTGTGAAACAACGGCGGAGATGGATGAGGAGTCAGATCTGTACGAGGTGGTCGAGGAGGGGGAGAGCGAAGTAGAGGAAGGTGCAGCGACTGGAGAAGAAGAGAGAAGGGGCACATGGTGTGGAGAAGAGAGAATTGGGGAGTGGAGAGCAGCTGAGAGCGTGAGCAGTCAAGAGGAGGAAGCTCCAGGGCGGAGGCGGAGAGAGAGAAAAAAGAAAGAGAGGGAAGCGGAACCTGGTAAGGAGATGGCAACGAAGGACGTGGAGTATGAAGATGGAGAAGGGGGGACAGCGAAAGGAGAAGGAGAGAATCAGGAGGATGACAACGCGAAAAGGCGAGGCGAAAAGCCGCAGACGGAAGGAGGTGGAGGAAAGAAAGAGGTGCCAGAGAGTCAGGCCAAAGTCGATGATGAGGAAATGGACACAAGTGACGGGAAAAAAGTGCAGAAGAAAAGAAAGAAGAAAGAAAGGGAGGAGCACAATGCAGAAAGTAAGTGCATGGAAGTAACAAAATGAGTGTTAATGCTTTCAAAACTATATTATTGAATATGTGGGGAATTATGAACATTGCCTGTTTGAACAGCAATGGACTAAGAGACGAAAATAAGTTTGAGAGTGTGAAGAGATTACTGAAAGGCGATATACTCTGTCTACAAGAGACGCACTGGTCGGATGACACAATGGACAATATAAAAAAGAGATGGCAAGGTGATATTTTTGTCAATCACGGGAATGCAAAAGCCCGTGGTGTGGCAACCCTGATAAAAGAAGATAGAGTTAATAGTGCGAAGGAAGTATACAAGGATGGGAATGGGAGAGTTTTAGTGACTGAATTTGTGTTTCATAATGAGCTTTTCAGGCTGATAAATATTTATGCACCGAATATAGAAAATGAAAGAAAAGACCTCTTCAAAGAAATGAAGCCGTTGTGTAAAGGCAACTATATAGTGGTTGGAGACTTTAATGTATGGTGTACGAGACTGGACGCTTCCTGCAGCGCAAACTTTAAGTCTGATGTTTCCAGAAAATATTTAATTGAGTGGATGCAAAATGAGGACTTGGTTGATGTATGGAGGGAAGAGAATCCCTACAAAAAAGATTTCTCTAGAAGACAAATGGTGATGGGAGTGTTGAAACAAAGCCGTATAGATTTATGTTTAACCAAAAGGGAAATGTTAAAATATGTTAAAAATGTAAAATATAAGTTTGTAGGTTTAAGTGACCATGCTATGATGATGGTAAAGATGGGTGTAATCAGGGAAGAGGGGGGAGGGGGAATTTGGTGTCTGAATGCTGAGTTGCTAAAAGAAGAGGCATACAAAGAAAATATCAGAAAATGCATAAATTATGAAATGCAGAACTCATTATTTGATGAAGATGTATGTGAGTGGTGGGAAAAAATGAAAGGGAAAATCAAAAAAAGGAGTATCAGATATGCAAAACAAAGGAATTTTATGAGAAGGAGTAAAGTTGAGGCATTGGAAAAAGAATTGAAGAGGGAAGCTGAAAAAATAGAAAGAAATCCAGAGCAAGATAAAGAGCGTTTTGTGCAGGTAAAAGCAGAAATAGAAGAATATGAGAATGAGAAAAGTAAGGGTGCAATGATAAGGAGTAGAGCGCAGTATGCGTTAGAAGGAGAAAGAAGCACAAAGTTTTTTTTAAACTTAGAAAAGAAAAAACAGAGGAAAAAGCATATAACAGAACTAGAAAATGAAAAGGGTGACAAGATTACTGATTATTTGGAGATAATAAGTGAAGTAGAAATGTTTTACAAGGGGCTATTTAAGAAAGAAGGGGTAAAACAGGAATGTGTAGAGGGGGTTTTAAATACTGTGAGTGCGAGGCTAAGTGAAGGGGAGAAAAATGAATGTGAAAGAGACATAGGTATTGAAGAAATAAAAGAAGCAATAAAACAGACAAAGAAAAATAAAAGCCCAGGCTTGGACGGATTAACGCACGAATTTTATAAGGCTTTAATAGAGACTGTAGCACCAATATTGTGGAAGGTTTATAGAAGTATGGAAGAGGGAAGGAAAATGCCTGAGTCCATGGGGCTAGGAGTAATTACAATATTATATAAAAATAAAGGAAGTCCAATGAAGCTAGAAAATTATAGACCGTTAACTCTTTTAAATACTGATTATAAAATACTGACAAAAGTGTTGGCAAATAGGATAAAAGAGGTTGTTGGGACAATAGTATCACCAAGTCAAGCTTATAGTATAAAGGGAAGAGACCTCACAGATTCAATTTGCACAATAAGGGACGTAGTGGAAGGGATGGGGAAAGATGGAGAAGGGGGATTGATTTTATCTATAGACTTAAATAAAGCGTTTGATAGGGTGGAACACAGCTTTATAGAACAGACAATGGCGAAATTTGGGTTTGGGGATAGGATGCAAAAGTGGATAAAATTAATATATGAGAATGCTAAAAGTTGTGTAAAAGTTAATGGGATAGTAACTGACCCCTTTCCGTTAGAGAGGTCAGTTAGGCAAGGTTGTCCGCTGTCAGCATTATTGTATTCAATAACAGCCGAGCCGCTGGCGACACTCATTAAAAAAGATGAAGAGATAAAAGGTATCCAAATACCAAATGGAGAATTGAGTGTAATACATCAATATGCAGATGACACTACGTTTACGGTTAGGGACATAGAGAGTATAAATAAAATTAGGAAACAGATAGAAAAATATGGGAAAGCGTCAGGTGCAAAAATAAATGTAGAAAAATCAGAAATAATGAGTATAGGAGGAGTGTTGGTTGAAGGGGCAGATATTCCATTTAAAATAGCCAAAGACTTTATAAAAATTCTAGGGGTAAATATAGGAAAGAATGCAAAAGAGGCAAGAGATGCTACATGGTCAGGAATGCTAAACAAAATCAAACAAGTATTACAGTTTTGGAGACTAAGAGAATTAAGGCTAAGAGGAAAGGTGGTAGTGGTTAATTCTTTATTGTTAACGAAATGTAATTATGTGATGGGAGCAATTGATTTACCGGACTGGGTGTTAAATGGAATAAAAGAAGCTGTGAATACTTTTGTGTGGGGTGGGAAAGGAGTGAAAATATCAGCAAAAACATTAATAGCAGATTACAGTGAGGGGGGTTTGAGGTTGATAGATTTAAATGTTAAAAGGAACGCTATAAGAGTTAAAACAATAAAAAAGTATTTATGTGGCAAAGTAGAATATGGATGGAAGGGGTATATGAGAAAATATTTAAATGAAGGTGGAGGATGTGGTGAAGAAGGAGTGTTCATGGTGTTAAAAAAGCCAATGATTGAAAAGCTCCCTTTATTTTATCAAGAAGTGTTTACTGCATGGTCTGAGTTTGTGGTGAATGTAAAATATGAATGTGAAAACATAAACCAAGTACACAATCAGCCAATATTCCTGAACCCAAGAATAAGGAGGGGAGGGAAAATGC